>WTSP01001439.1:34753-120055 GCA_025331215.1 Actenoides lindsayi | reverse complement strand
ACAATAACTAGAAAATAGAGGTAAAGGATTGCAAAGCTTGTGCATTTTTTTTAACTGAAGTGACAAATAGTTCATAGGTTTCCTCTATTTCATACTGCCCTATAATTTCAGTCTTTGTAGTACATCATACTCAAATCTCTTCCCTCAGACATATGAAAGCAAGTCCACAGCATTATTTTATCTTTGTATATATGAAACTCCTGTAAGAATATAGCAAACTATCAACAATTCTGTTTGCCTCCAATGCACAACTGGCAAGTCATGCAGAATTTGTCAAAAAGTGTTCCAAGATCTAATTCTGTATGCTCAGGACAGCCTTTCAGTTTGGAAGTATGTAACTTTATAAAACCACTTCAGTATAGACTGTCTTGTCTGAAATGGTACATTTCCATGCTCTTTAGTCAGAATAAAAATGGAAAAATTCTGAAGGTTATAAAAGAAAGAAATTAAGATATAATCAGCTCACACGTTCAGAGATATCAAAACTGTCAAAAATACATAATCAGAGATGGAGAAGATGAAACATCTGCTGTGGCGATAGAAAGACTCAAAATGATTGAGTGAGCAAGAGCAACATACCCACAGTGAAAAAAATAAGCCTCTTGCATTCCTTTCGCATAGCCTTTGTTTTGCATTTGGTATTTACTTCCTAGCTACTCCACGTGAACTATTATTAAATAAAAGCCTTCACATTTGATATGCCATGAAGCTGCTACAATTACTCTCTGATAATCTTGACAGCTACTGTTGACCCTTTGCCATTTGCTATGATTTTGCATAACAAGAATAATGCATGTGACATTTCTACTACAGTAAAACTCATGAAAGAGGTAAACATTTTATTGATTAGGAAGGTCTGTTTATGCTCCAGGTCCCAAGATTCAAGCACCCATTGAGATGGACGTGACTATGGCCATGCAACCCATACCATGCCCAGAGAAGGCAGAAGAGCCTGTAGCTAGAGTGCTGCACACTACCCAGGACATCCCGATTCTTACAAGCATTGTAGCATGCTTTTATACTGCACAAATGTATGTAACCTGGGCTACAGCATTCAGCTGGCAGTGCTTACAAGCAGGAAGGTTTCCCATTCTGTTTCAGTTTGTATCAGAGAGAAGTTCCCAGACTCGTTTCATTCCCACCTTTGACATAATTTTTTCTCCCTCACCTCTAACATGCATCTTCTGGTACCTTGAAGTGAACCACTGCTCTGTCACCTGACAAACACAGACGAAAACCATGACCAGCATCAACACAAGAAGAAACACTGTGTATAAATGTATGACTTTCAATGTGGCCATATTAAGTGAGATCTTGTAAGCTAGTGTTTAAGATGTTAAATTGTATAATAAATAGCAATCTTTGAAGCCAAACAGAAATAAATTAGGCTACAAACCTGTATGCCATAATCAAAATCATACAATACTGAAATGATAACATTGAAATAAATCTTTGGTTTTGATAGTTCTAGGTACCAAATATCAAAAAAAGTGGATATTAAGGTTCAGCCTTTGTTCTTGATTGTATACCTTATGTCCTCCATCTGTGGAAGTGGTAAAATTTTATTAACTTCCCATTCATCTGCCAATGAAAAGTATTTCATTTTCCATAGATTCCTTTAGTTCTTTTTGTTTAATGCAAATGTTAAATCTAAGGCATAAAATAAAGAACCTTCACAAAATACAATTTATTGCTTCTAGAATTGTTCTGTATATGCAACTTATGATCTTTGGTAAACTATATTACATAAAGCTTACAGTGAGTTAACACTTTTTGGTTCTATTAAAAAAATCAGTTATAAAATGAGCATAAACTTACAATCTACTTACTCATTTTTGCTCTTCTGGCCACAAGTCATCACAATCTGTACTAGAATCCAATCCAAATTACATGATATCTACTCTTCTAAGTATGAAAAGAAAAAAAAAAAAAAGTAATTTTGAACAAATCAAAGGAGTTCTTCCTACCAGCTGTCTCTTCCTCCCTGAATGCCTGCGTATTTGGACTTTGCATCTCTCAAATGTCAAAGTGAATTTTAAACCCATTGTAATGTTTGGTGGCTTTTTCCAGAAATCAGATTATATAACACCTGCTCATCTCTTTCTCTCCACTTTCTTAGGTTTGCTATCAGACTGAGGAGTTGAGTTTAGCTTTCCAATATCACATGCAAAAGGAGAGCCGTTAACCTTCTTGTAAGTTCATAACCACAAGTCACTTTGCAGAGTACCTCTAGTGTTTAGAGACACCTCATTTCACGATAAAGGGCAGTTAACACCTGTAAAGTAATTATACCTACCAAATGTTGTTGGCCTGAAATATGAATATATAATTGCTCTTGCCATCTGTTAATTATACTAGTTGAATTACTTATTTAATCATATACATTTACTTGACATCTACAAACTTTTTAATAGCTTTCACAAATGCTATCCTGGCGCTCAGGCAGAACTAAGTCACCATTTACGTGTCCCACAAGGCAATGACACACTTATACACAAGGCCTGATTTTCCAGCAGCTCGACAAGATGAGAAGGCAGTTAGTGCTAGGCATCTCCCCAGCCTGTCCATGCCAGATAACAGCCACACAAAACCAATGGGAGGTTGCCAGTAGAGGCAAGGGCATCATTTGTCAGCAATGAGAACATCTGGAGTGAAGACCCAGGGGAAAGGGAGGAATCTGGTCAATTGGGATGTGGAAGGAGTGACAGTACAACCTTACTAAGAAAGGCTGCCCAAGCATTTCCTCAGGTTAACGACTGCTGCTTTTGAACATGTAAAGATAAAGAATCCACGGAAAATGTTGAGCTGTATGTCCACAATGTACAAACCACATCACAGCCTCGGCACCGAGCTTGCTCTGTCCCTTCTAGTCCTTCTAAAGCACTTACCAGTACTGTCTAGCTGAGGCTGCTTTAAAACATTGCAGAAGTGCAGGCAGAATTGAATTTTGCTGTGCTCTGGCGATAAGAGGAGATACAACTCACATTACCCATGCTATAGCAGCGGAGGGGTTCTTTGGAAGTGATCTCTGATGAGAACACCTCCCTCACACCTCAGAGCTAGTCTCCTTAGCCCTCCTAGAACTTACTGACTTGATAAATGCATCCCCCAGCCCAAAAAAGCTAAGTTCTGTCACATTCTGACTCCCAATGGTACTAAAAATATGAGCATAGTGGGAGAAAGGAAAAGCAGACCATGACCTGTCTCCCTCTGTTCTCTATCTAGGAGGGAGAAAGGACAAAAGCTGGAGGTAAATCGAGGTTCCCCTCATTAGCACAACTCATACTCCCAGCCTTGGATAGTAACTGAAGCAGACGTGGGAATGAGGACAGTAAATCCATAACCACATCAGGTTTTCAGACATTTTACACAGCTTCCTTTTCTGCTTGCATCTGCAGCCACCTTCTCACTAGCAAACTGTGTCCAGCTATGGTGAATCTAGGAAAAGTAAAATAAAGAAAATAAAACAATTTACTGAAACATGTGGCTGAATTTTCCAGGAAATTGATTTAATAAGAGGGGGAGAAGAACATGGTGCTGTGTATGTCTATTGTGGAGATCAGCAGCCTAAATTGCTCTGAAGTTTCCAGTGCAAATTTCAATGTCATTAAGATTACTTCTCTGAGTTTCTGTTGCAAATACAGAGCCATTATAGTGAGAACCAAAGCACTGCTGCTAACACAGCACTGCAAGAAAAGATGTCCCCCGGTTAAAAAAAAAAAAAACAACAAAAAATCAAACAAGTAAAATTAAAATTTAAGGCAGGTTCTTATCATTTGCACGTTTAAATAATTATTTTAAGAAGTAATATTTTCACACATATGGACATATCCTCACTTCTTTCTACCTTGGTGAAAAAGCCTGAACTTTAATTAAAGAAAAATTAACTTGTTAAAAAAAACCTTTGTATCAGTATATCATTAAAACTAACAGTAGGTAAGAAATATGCTTAAAAATTCATGCAGGCATGGGGATAGCTGTCATCTCATAGAAATCAATTTATAACCTGGTACAATAAAGTAAGCCCCATCTTATTTCTCCATCTTCACAGCTGGTTATTTTCCACGCTGTTCAAAACTGCTGACCTTTCCTAAAGCTGCCTAAAAATTTCCTCTGCTGCTTGAACATTAATCCAGAACTCACAGTTGAACTCTGCTGGTGATCAGGTTCAAATAGCTGGGACAATGTTTCCAGCCTGGTGTGGTGGTGGCAGGACAGCAGCTGCAGAGGCATAGGGAATAAAACTGGGTTGGCCCTGAAAGCAGGAGAAACACTGGCACAGGTACAGCTTGTGATCATCTCTTCCATACAAGACTGTCTAACAGGGAAATAATGGTATTTTTGATGTGACAGATGCAAATACAGCTTGCGGAAAATCAGCAGCACCCTTATGCTGGACACAAGTTGAGGTGTTCTTGTAACATAAAGTTAATTTTTTTTTAACAATTCAATTCAAAACCTATCAAAAAGGAATTTAGAGAAATGCACTTTAATTTGCAACTACTCTGCATATCCCCTGGTTGATGAAAAATATTTCTTGAATTCCTTAACTAGAAACTGCAGTGAGTGCCCTTATTGTCCATAATACCTAGAAATGGGATACAAAAATCATAACCTTGCTCAGATCAGGACTACAAGCAGACTTTCGGCTTGGAAAGCAGAAGGTATGTGGTGTCTCCTTCATTTCTAGTGGAGATCCTACATTTCTCAAGTTTCCCCACTTCTCCTGGGAAGCAGCTGCAAAACACCATCATACTTTCCAGGCAGAAAGGCAATGCATGGGGCTGGAGCCAAAGGTCTGTTGAAACACACATCCATCCTCCTCCTTCCAGGAGGAGGAAAGGGACAAGAAAAAGGTAGGATGGGGAATGCTGTCTTTGAAAAAAGTCAACAAAAAGCTACCAGTGGTCACATAAGAGTGTTGGGGGGTCTCCCTGGGAGTTGGGAGTGGTGGGGTACCCCCTGACAGGGCTGGGCAATGCCTTGCAACTTGGGCCCCTACTCAAGCAGTTGCTGTTTCTGTGTATGCTGAATATGCCTCACACACCTTCAAAATCCTCTTCAGATATGCAAATGATGTCTCTATAGAAATTAAGAGAAAATTAACTACACTTTATTTGAATCACTTATGATTAACTCAAATGTTGCAATTAATAAAGAGGACAGCAAGTAACTTAAAAAATGTTGAAGGGATGCCTGGGTGTAAATCAAAGCTCTAGACCATAACTGTCTCTCCCCATTGCTTGAGGTTCCCTGTGTAAAGGCAACTTGCTAAAACATCCAACCTTCTCTAGAGAAATGAGAAATAAATTGAAGTCACAGACTTTGACTTTTTCAGCAAGGATTTAAAAAATTAAGAGGATTTCATCGGGTATCAAAAATATATCAGCAAGAGCTATGGGCTCAAGATCTAACATTCTAGCTATGCCTGTATTGATCTTACCATTTATTTTGATATTAGTTTTCCCTTTTTCTCAAGCAAGTGTCACTTTAAAAGCATGTGAATGGTGTTTGGAGAGGACAAGCACTGCTGGGCACTCTGCCAAGGACTGAATGCTCAGAGGCAGCTGAGAAAGAGAAAAAGGCAATGGTCTGAACACTAATTCAAAAGGAGAAAAACGAAAACTAGCGTGAAACTGGAGATTTGGGGAAGATACTGGCAAAAATTAGTGTGGCATAGATAGAACCAAAGGTTCCATTTAAATACACTTAAGAGTACACACAAGTAGCTCAAGTAAAAGCAGACAAGTTTTCATTACCAATCACCATATAGGAATTTTTCATATTGTTAAAGACAAAACTGTAAATGAATTCAAGTAAAGTTACTGAGCTTAGATTTCAACTGCATTCTCTGCATAGATATCTTGGTAATTGTTAGCTGAATTTGATGCTAAACTGCTTATTGTCTATTATTTCCTTCCATATGCCAAAGCAGATAACTATGCATTACCTTCACATTTTTAAGTCATGCAGGCACATAACTAACCCTAACAGTAGCGTGTTGCACATGCTAGAGCAAAATTATTAATTTTCTACATCAAGAACTCCTGTCTCCCCAGCATACACCTCCCCCACCCCTGGTACAGGCTGAGCCATGCTTCTTGCACGGCCTGGTGAGCTGCACGCAGTCCAAAGGCTGTTCTGATGACAGAGCCATTCATTCTCAGCATGTGCCTGTATGCCCTAAAGTTTGCTTGCTTTTTTTTCCAGGTGTACCACTGGGTCTAATAAATTATATCATTTTCCCCAATAAAGCTACCTCCCTGTATTACTGGCCATCACAAATACAACAGTGTTACTATTCCTAAATATTTTGCAGGGTAAAGTTCTAGTTAACTCCAGCTGTAGCCGAGAAAAATGAGTAGCTGTGTAGGTTGCTCTCCAGGACCGCAGTGCAGGGGCCCAGATTAAATTCTATCAAAGGCCACTTGTGAAATATCTGGTTTAATAAGACCTATGTAGAATAATGCCAACATTTCCAGAGAATCCAGGTTTTTAAGGGTAGAGTTCAATTTCTTTCATCAAAAAGATGAAAAAAAGTAAGATCCTCTTTCTGAAGTATTTTGCCTTGTTTGCCAATGAGTTCCACCTACCTAGAAATCCAGTAAGGGTCTTACTGCCAAGAGACCCCTTTATTAAATAACTGATTGTTCACGAGACACCCCAGAGCACAATCATCCTCTCCACTGAATGAGCTAAAGATTACTGCTAATGAGACAATTGCACATTATCCTGGCGTGTACCCTGAAGAGGAACAAATAAGAGATTGCACTGGCAATCAAAACCTGGCATTTCCTAACTAATGACGGCTTGACTTTGACACTTGTGTACAACTGCTTTTCCTTCACAGAACAATTTGTACTATTATGCAGATATCCACCAGAATTCTAAGTAGCTCTTGAGCTTTCAAGTCCCCAGCAGAGACACCTGCAGCTTTGAAGCAATGGAGCAACAGGGAGGGATTGACAACTTAGTACAGATACACAGAACATCACTTTGGAGGGATGACATACTTTGTTGTCAGTTTTGCTGTTTTATGCTGGCATTTAAAAAGTAGTGACATGCAGTGATCCTGGACTACATTTCAGGCTCACTTCTCAGCTTTCTCCAAATCTGATCCTTTCTTGTCTATCCTCTAGGCTCTCCATGACCCACATCTAATTTTCCCCTGGCTTCACTCTTCTTGCCAGTATTACTTCTCCCACATAAACTCTTTTGTTTTGACTCCAGGCTTCTCATCACAGTGCTTGCTTTCCAGTCTGCCCTACTTGCAGAACCATACAACAGCTGAAGTTGGAAGGCACCTCTGGAGATTTTTGAGACCAACCTCTCTAGCTAAAGGGGATCCTGGAACAGGGTGCTCATGGCATTGTCCAGTCAGGTGTTGAATATTTCCAGGGATGGTGACTCCATAGCCCCTCTGGGCAACCTTATCCAGCATTCAACCACTCTCACAGTAAAGTTCTTCTTCATGTATTTCTTTTATTGCAGTTTGTGCCCACTGTCTTTTGCGCTTTTAATGCATACTACTTAAGAGAGTCTGGCTCGATCTTCTTTATTCCCCCCATCAGGTATCTATACACATGAATAAGATCCACCTGAAACTTCTCTTCTCCAGATTAAACAGTGCCAGCTCTCTCAGTCTCTCCTCTTACGGCAGATACTCCAACCTTCATGGCCCTAGTTATCACACAAGTTTTCTCTTTCTAGTCCCTTCTTTGCTATCTGCCCCAGCTCTATAATCTTTTTTCTCTCTTAGCAGACCCTGCACCCTCGGCTCTTGCTCAGCTATTTTCAGACCTTACGCTCAGCTCCTCTGCATTGGTGCTTTCCAGATCCTACCTCCTTCCAACCTACATTCTGTTGAACTGGCCTTCAGTCTCCTGTTTTCTCCCTTATACAGACTTTCTGCCAAGTTTTTTTCCATTTTGCAACTTCATCTTCCTTTTTTCACTTCCTTGCCATGATGCCAGGAAACTACCAGACTATGAATAGATGAAGAGCACAGGGACACACATGTGTGTCCTACTCTGTTCCAGTGCCCAGATGGAAACTTCTTTTAACAGTCCAGAATGACAAGCAATAAAGATCTGCTCAGCCTCTTAAAGTACTGGTCAGCAACGTGTTAACATAGACAGAATCTATAGGGAATTAAGACTTTGAGTTATTAATAAGTCTCTGCTGAGATGTGATATTTCAAAGGCTTACAACTCCAACAGGATTCTCAGAGGAATAGAAAAAGCCACTCCCTTCACACAAAGTCCTTGTAAGAGTAAAGTCATTGCTTGAAAGCTTAGGGACATCATACTGTTTCTGTATTTTTGATGCAGACAAAATATATATCCTTTAGTCCTTGTTCTCTAAAATCTTTTGGCTGACTTTTTTCCTCATGCTAAGGACAATTAAAACTCTAAACACCTGGCACTGAAAATTTCAACCCAGTCTTACATCCAACTGAGAACAGGGCAAGCAGTAGATATTTCTGGAACTAATGGGAAGTGGCAGCCAGCTTGGTAAACACAGCCAATCCCACAGAATAGTTCCTGCACGTTTTTACTCTTAGTCTTGTTAAAGAAATGGTTTCCATTTATAAAATTGACTTTTGCCCAGTTCAGTCAAGACTATAGATTTCTCAAGCACAGATACTATCATATATAAACCTACATTAAATTTCATGATCTTTAATAAAGGCCAAGAGTGCTAGGAAAAGTCTGTATAATTTTTTAGGGTCTCCTATGTTTGCCCACACCTATCTTTCCTGTAGTCTTTATGTTTTCTGATCTAAGACAAGTTAGTTGAGTACATTAATCATGATCACACTGAAAGAAAAAAAACCACCATCCAAGGGAAGCAATGAAGCATTTCTTCATATCTTTTTATGTGTACAGGTTTAGTGAGTGTCATCAGATAATGTCACATTCAGACAATTGTCTTGCAATCCTGAATATACAGCTCTACAGCAACTGTACTGTAAGAGGTTGTAACAATTCAGCACTTCTTTTTCAACACATTTCTTTACATAAGAAATTTCTTGTATATATTTAGGAGGATAGGAACTTTTTTAGTCTGTCTGTTTTTCATCACCACCAAGGCTCCATTTTAACTCACATCACATCCCAGAATGCTGATTTTTGTGAGTTTAATTTCATTAGTGGAAAGATACTTTCCATTATTACCATTTAAAAAAAGTGTGAAATTAATTATCCCACAAGTAATTTTCTTAATTTAGTGTCAGAATAAGCTGTAAGAAGCAGTGGAAAGGAAGCAATTTAGAAGTGTGGGAATATACACCTAAGAAGTATCGTGTTTACCAATATTTACCCTCTTATATAATCTTACAGATTCAGAAATCAGTGTTATTCATTGGACTGCAGATGGAAGCAGTATTTAAGAAAAGATGTTGCACTAACTTTCAGTTTTCAGCTTTGCGTAACTAAATTAATTTATACAGTTTCACCAAAATTGAGCTCAGTGGAATCTTACTCACTGAATCTACATTTTGGGGGATTCAGTCCCAAAATTAATGACATGGCAGGGGTAATGCATCGTAAAATATACAGTTCTCATTGGACAAATATAGCAGAGCTTTAAATTCCTATGGAAGTTTGTAGCATATTTTGCAAGAGCCAGGAAATCTTGCAATAATGGGAACTTTCATGTCAATCATCCACCGGTAAATCTTTGCTCAGAGGTAAGGACAGATTGCTACTCTGCATGGATAAATTAGGAAATACAGTGATAAGTAAGACCTCCTTCTCTTTGGAGAAAGTCTATGCTACTTTAAAGTAGAAATCTACAATGGATACATTACTGAAAAGATCAAGTAAGCACAGCAGCTTTTGTATAATTAAAAGCAGATCTAATTCTGGCATTCTTTCAAGCATTGGAAGACAAGCAAGTGTCTGTAATTATGGCAGCTTTCCAAATTTGAGATATGCCTGATGGGAATAACTCCTTGCCTTGGTAACTAAACTTGAACTACTAATGGTGGGGATTTGAAAGAAAACCTGACCTAATGGATATCAATAGGAAACTTTGGAAGATTAGGTATTCATTGTGCTCTATGGACAGGATGGAGAGTCATTTAGATGCATGTAATCAATTAATTAGGCATCACTGTTGAAATTCATTGATTTTCTCATGGAAGCGTCTCTCAACACTGACCTCTGTAACAGATAACAGCATTCCTATCTCATTGAAGCTATAGCTGAAGAGTTTCCAGTTACTTGGGGATTAAAAAAAATAATTTAAAAACAACAACAACAAAAAAAAAATTTAAAAAGGAATTCAGCAGGAAGTACCATATAATCTGTTAGGTGCACAGCATAATTTTGTAATAAAAATCTCCATTGAGTCTATACATAAGCAATATGGATGCAAGTAACTGAATTTTGTAAAAAGAAGACAATTTCCTTCCTCTTCTCTTAAAAATAAAGCATAGTTAACCATTTAAACACAAAGAATATAACTCTGCCACTTCTTCATCACGACAAATTGGTGGTAACTAATGCCACAATGTTCCATAATAGGATTCAGAAGTTGTAAGTGGTGTTATTAGCTGCTCTTATTTACTATGATCTTTTCCCCAAAGTAGACAATTACCCTGTGTAGTTCATACACAAAACATTTAAATAAATTACTCATTTATGCATATGCAACCTTTCTTTAAAGATAAAAATAGGGCTTTTCTTCATTCAAAAATGATAAAGCACTTCTGTTGTTATAATTTACTATTGTAATTTAAGACAATGCAAAAATAACTCAACAAAAACCCTACAACACAAATTGTGCACAATTAAAAGACAATGCTACAGATGTTTAAAATCCTACAGTCTTAAAGTGTATTTTTCAAGGGTGTATTTCCCCATAGAATTCAAAAAACTAAGGAAAAATAACTTGTGACTGTACGATTTTGGATAGGGGTAAGGAAGGACAGAGCGGAATGCTGGCTAATATTTAAGAAGTTCACCCACTGGTTAAACTCTATACATGTGGTTTTCCTGAAAGTTAATGTTTGACACAAAACTCCTCTAAGTTTTAACATGGATTTATTTTCAGTGTCATTGCATGCCTAATGAAGAAGAAATAGGTCTACAATGAGACGCAGAGTCAACACAACTGTACTGCAAAGAGAAATGACTGAAAAACTCTTTGTTGATAAGTACATTGCAAGTATAATGAGTCTAAGGTTGATAGAAATGTACAAGTAATATTTGTAATTATTCTGACCAAAGAAGACTTTCTAATTCATTACATCAGTGTTCTTGAGAAAAAAGGCAGATTTTTTTTTCTAAAAGAGGCATTTAATTTTTCACCTCGGGGTCCCACCAGTCAGCCAAAATGCTTTATTGATAAAATAAAAAATAACTAGGAAAGAGTGATATTAAACACAGGTCCATAAGAAAGGAGGTTATAAGGTTTGACACTCTCCCCTGGCCTGCTGTCTAAGAAGTAAGTGTAGCATGTGACATTTGAAGTGTCTATGGAGCTTTCCCTGTTGACAGAAAACATCAACAAACTATACATCTCTACTACATTTTGCAACAGTGTAAAGCTGCATTCAAAGATCTTGTTACAAAATGATATAAATACAGTTCTTTTTAATGAAAATGTGACCTATGGAAAAAAAGAAACAGTGTTTCCTTTAATAACTTTCTTCTCACTTTCTACTCACCAGGCAGGAAGAACTCTCGTAAAACTGACTCATCACAAAGAAAATTATGAAATCTAGATAACTGCTAGGCTTCTAAAAAAAGCTAATGTCATGTAGCCCAACATACTTCCATAGTTGTTCATGTCAACCCCTCTACTATGGCAGCCCCTAGAAGCTACCAAGGGATACTAAAATGAGTCCCTTTAATTCAAATATCCTCTGAATAAAGATGTTTGCTTTCTTCAGGAAAAACGTGTGTTGTCTCTTCAGCTGATACACATGAGTGAATTGAGAAAAGCAGAAATCAGACTCATCCTTCTCTTCACTTTCAAAGAATATTTAAATTTAAAAATTGTGTCAATGCAGAGTGCATAGCAACAAGCACATCCTATAACCTCTGCTTTTCTTACAGGCATACTATGGTTCTGTCTAATCAGGATAAACAATTCACTCTAATGAAACTTAAATGTATTAGTGACAGTTGAACATGTTTTGCATTATATAGCTAGGAAAATTACATCTCTCTTCCATATAGAAATTAACTTCAGTAACCCCATGAACAATAATTACAATCAACTAACATGAAAACACAACATGACAAAATGCACCCTGCAATTTATCTTCTCCACAAAATTAAGCTGTACAGAAGGGAAGGTATTCCATCACTTAGTACCGGTACACCGACAGGCTAATGAAGTTCCTTCACTTACTGCAGATTCCTTCAAATCATTAGCAATTTAAAATGGAACAGATGCCATACATATAGCCTCTTTTAGGCACTAATATGAATGTAATCCAACTGATCTCTCTACTATCATTTTGCATCTTTTTATTTTCTTGAAACGTAAAAGACAAACCCAGAAAAAGATAGCTATCACTTGCAGCTCAAATAGAATGGTATGGTTTCAAATGAGAAGAAGGAAAAAAAAAAAGTCCAACACCTTCAAACACATTAATGGGATTAGCATTAAACCAGTAAGAAATATACATGAACTTTCAAGAAGAGAAGTTTAAAAGGACACCATCAAATGAGTAAACTGTTCATTCATATTGCTTGATTTCATTTTGATGTGACAAAAAAAAGATCACGGCTCATCATATACAAGTGTAGCCATGACTGTAAAGCAAGTTAAATCGCTAAAAGAGACATTATTGAAGCACCAAGATGTAGAAGAAGGAAAACAAATCAAATTAACATAAAAAAAACCCCAAAACTATGTCCATAATAGCTCAAATGTGGGGTCAAGAAACAAAAGCAGCATGTCTGTGTAAGAAAGAGTTGATCATAATTGTTAAGAAATATCTTATTTCTTCCACCTTTCCCACAAGTACAGGTAAGGAAATAGTTAATTCCATTAATTCCAATAAAACATAATTAAGTTATCCTTCATGGTAAGTAGCTTAGGTCACAGACAGATCTGTATTTAATACATGTTTAGATGTGTTAAAGAATAAATAAAAATAATATAAATATAAAAATAAAAATGTATTTAAAAATAATGGATATGTTATTTGAGAAAACTGGAAACATAAAGCCATGAATTTTACAGTGTCAAAACATATTGGACAGACTATTTGAAGATAAAATCACTTCTAGTTAAGAAAAACACAATTATCTCTACCTCTGTATTTCATCAAGATATTAAAATTTGCTATGAAAAGAACTGCATGCTAATTATGTACATTTCATTTCTCATGGTCTGTCTTCTCCCTGTTTCTCTCTGCCCATCATTTTATATAGTATCTCATGAGAATTGATAAAAATGTCTTTTTGACCAGAGAAATCAAAATAAGGGATTAAAGAAAATTTTCTGGTTCAACATCATCCTCCTTTAAGTTACTTAAAATTTCTGTAGGAAGAAGGGTATCCTCTAGTCCACAGGAAGAGCAATAGATTACAAATACTTCTTTCAATATTGAAAGGGTGGTGAAACACAAAGTTGATGAGAGAAGTTGTGGGAAGTGTTCAAGGTTTAGGCTGGATGGGGCTTTGAGCAACCTGATACAGAGAAAGATATCACTAGTATCTAGGGGGACTAGATGATCTTTAAAGGTTCCTTCCAACTATTCTGTGAGTCTATATTTACAGAAAAGGATGACCTAAATAAATGGCCTATTTGACTGACATGCAATGAGGATCAGTGGTACATCAAACCACGTGATGAAGATAATGCTTGCAGCTCAGTTACTAGATTTTATAACTAATGGCTAAGAAGTCCATCAGAGTAGAAAAGGAAGTACCAGTATTCCAGTTTCTCAAGAATATAAACCCAAGTTCTAGACAATTAACTAGCAATTTAGACACCCTGGGAAAACAATCAAAAAAGCCACCCCAAAACCAACGCCCAAAAACCACTATGAAGACATGTCTTCTATTACTATGTAGCCTTAAACTTACCAAGTTAAAGATCAGGATAAATTAGTAGTGTTTGCTTGGAATATATATATTAAAAAAACAACTCAACCCTTAATAAGGACAGTGTAACATGGATAGTATTGTCAGGCAAGAAAACATCTAGTGAGTCCAAATGAGTTATATATTTTACATATAATTAGGTCAGGCAGAGGATATCATCATGCTAAGCAATTGTATGTACTAGTTTGATTAATTATTCCTTGATTGAAACAGCTCATTTATCAGGAAAGGTACATCTCCACTATATGCTGTAGAATGCTAGAATATATGCAATACTTAAGAAGTTTTAATGATGATTAGCTTGAGTGGATTACAGCACACTGATAAGTTAAAAAATTTAATGCATTCATAAATTGAATTTGACTTGATTTTCAAAATCTGATTTTATCATGACTTCAGGGGTGCCTGAAGAGAAGGTTCAGAAATGCAGGCTACCAAAAAGATATTTTGAAGATGTTCAGCAACTTCTTAAACACCTACCTGATTTGGAAGCCAAGCATGAGTTAACATTTGTCTTGCACAGTAATGAAATGAATGACTTATACGTACACTATTTGTACATTTGGGCCTGAACTTTGATTCTGTCTAGAATTAAAAGTACCAATTGCTCTTGTTCTTCCTGACGTCTTTATTCTAGCCAACAAATCTCAAACTTCCTTATAAGAGGAAAAGGAGGGGGGGGAGGTGCAGAAAAAATAATAGAAGAAGTAGCTGCTGATCAGAATGAAATCATAAACCCTTCAGTCAAAATCAACAACAACCTGCAAGCTTGATATCCTCCAGGTATCACACCAATAGGAGGGTGCAAGAAGCAAGAGCTCAAGAAGCAGCACAAATTCATTCATTTTCGGTTTTAAAATTCAAATTGAGCTGCCTGCAGAGAAGCTGATAAGCTCTCTAGTAGAGTACAAAGTGCACACAGACCTTAAGATCTAGCGCAGGTGGATTATGTGTAATGAAGTAAAAAGGAATAAATATCATCTAGGGTGAATGAATCCATCACAACTCTTACCCGTGCAAGCAAAACAAAGCATAAAATGCAGCCAGAGTTATGAATATAAATATCTCAAAGGTATATATTACATTTACAAGAATGTGCCTTAGAGTTCTGAGTAAAATGGAGTTCTATGACACACATATTTTTAGAAGAATATAAAATAGAAGGTAAGAAGTTTTATTCTGAAACTACTGGGTTAACAAAGAGTGACTAGAAGCAGGCAGGAAATTTTTAAAATGAGTTGAGGAGCATAAATTGTCACAGTTCTCAATATTTCTTTTAAGGAAAAAACCAAAAACCCAAATGTGAGAAAGAAATGGTCATCCTGTCTTTTTCTACAAAAGGTCTGTCAGCCAATCAGCCACAACACGAAGTACTTGTATAACTTTTGCACAGCACTTATCTTGAGAGCTGTCACCAAGACAAACCAGTCAGTCAGTCTTCAAAACAGTGGATTTCTTCAGAATGAGTGTTTACATTCACATTTTATTCATGACTTGAAAACTTAAATAAAAACGTGTTTGGCTTTTGGGGTGTGTTCATTTTTTTGTTTGTTTTGTTTTGTTGTTTTGTTTTTAATTACAGCTAATAGGCTAGAATACAGAAGTCAACAAAGAAGAAAGGTCGATATTCATTCTATACAGTTGCCATGTTGTACCTGTGATAACCTGACAATGTCCTAAACTTCTCTGCACCATGAAAATATAAATGTTGCACCAGAAGTTAGGTCTGAAAAAGACCCAGCATCCCAGGCATGTATATCCTACTACGTATATATATGAAAATGTTTTAATCTGGACAAAGAGCTGCTTCAGCATTTGTATTTCCATGTATTTATTTTCAGTAATATATTGCAGTTTGACAATAGAAAAATACATACTGTCCATGGTAGAAACCACAGACATTCAGAGGGAATTCTGATTTATCAAGTAATGTCAAGAACATGTTACAAGTTGTAATCAGCACTGTCAAAGCCAAATCAAAGAGTGTCTAGCATGACATTTCTCAAGACAAAACCAGTAGTTTTAATGATGGATTTCTCACTAAATGTTAACAATTCCAAGTTTTTCTAATATTAAAACAATGGCATATTTTGCAGGTTTTTTTGCTATTGTCTTTCATCTGATCAACATTAGAGGTAAATGTAGTACATCAAGCTGCTAACACACCAAAGTGTAATGGAATAAATGAATGAACACTCATACTCACATCCTCTTCCACAAAACCAGTGGGAATTCATAAAAAGTCCTCGGAAATCATGTCATGTGGTGCTGCTTTTTCTGCTGAACACTCATTATACTGCAAGAGCTCTGGGAGCTGGCAACAAAACCAGAGTAATTCCAACTCTATGGAGATGGTCCAGTCTAATTTGTCAGAAGGATCGGATTGGTGTTTTATGAAGGTGTATTACTCTTTGCATCTCCCCTCCTCGCCTCATCCTGCCCCTCTTCCAACAGCAGCTTGTCCTCTCCCATCCTTTAACTAGCACCAGCCTACCCTCACTGCGTACACTGTGCTTATCAAGGCCCTGGAGATATAAAACAGGAGAGGAAGAGGCATCTGAGGCTGATCACACACAGTGAAGTGTCACTGCTGTTGAAGATGGAAGGGAACCAGGAAGGCTGCCCTGAGAGCCCCACTTTGGTGGCAGAAACCCCATCTCAGTGCTTGTTGGTCTTCACCTCTTCCCTGAGGACAACTCCTCCAAACTAACAAAAGCCTCTATCCCACTCTGGTCTGCTTTCATAAATGCTTATCTGTTGCGACTCGTGTAAACATTCAAGACTGTCATGCACTATCTTTCATGTAACACCTTTATCTCTGACTGGGCCACAGCTGTGAAGCAGGTAATACTGTTATATCCAAGTTCCTGGGTGCTTTCTCCTGTTAGCTTTGGTCCAGTTCCTCATGAAGAAATATAAGGCTCCTTACTCCTTCTCTAAAACCTCTCTTGACCACAATGGCTCCAAAAGAAAATGACAACCATTAAGCTAAATTGGCTAAGCAAGCAATGCCTCATGTTTTCTTGTATTTTGACCTCTCTCTCTGTCAGTCCCTTGTTTTAATCTTAGTTTCTAAATTATTTACAGCAAGGATTGGATTTTTCTATCTCCTCACACTTGTACTGGGTACAACAGAGAGGAGCCCTGTGCTATTTCAGAGGAAAGAAAATGGATGACTTTCTGCACCATGGAGAAGATAATTTTTAAATTGCCTAACACTGGTAGGAAATGAGCTAAAAAGGCAGAAAAAACACATATAGTTGGAATAAACATTAGTCAATGTTTTACACCATGATAATTTATAGAATATTAGCAAATATTCTAAAGTATTTTGATACTTCTAAACCATCTAAAAAATAGTAAAACATTTCAGGAAAAAAAAAAAAAAGATATGTGAGCTGAAGTGTAAATTACCATTGGCTGTAATTCTGTTCCACGAAATTTGTTATTTTGGTCTCACTACATATGGGCAAATTCTCAGAAAACTAGCCTTCTTTACTGCTGCATTTGCAAATGTGTAATGGGGCAATGACAAATTGTAGAATTAATACTTGAATATTATTTCTTGGGCAGTGAAACTAGTTTCACATCTTGTTTGTAAAATCTACATGCAATGTGCAATTGCTTCAAACATGAACATTTTTCAACACAAATGAACAGCATAAAAAACATTCACCAGCAGGGCAAAATCAAAACATTCTCCCTGGTTTGTTATAATTATCAAATAATTTACTTTAGGCTCAGTACCACTGTTATCTTTTGAGATATAGTTTCTACGTTCCCTCCATCTAAGGTGAATTTTAAGTATTGCATACAATCGAGCAAACATTCCGTAAGTTCACCAAAAGAGCAGATTTGGCTTTCAGATTCTCAGCTCTGAAGCAATTCTGGTTTAGCATATATTCACAATTTTCATTCCCCTCATCAATTGCCCTTTCTGCCTTTCAAATTAGGCAAAATTTAGTGGAAAGGTATTGGCAATACTTAAAAATACCTATTCTAACAGAAAAGTCACTACATTAAGAAGAGTTGATTTTAAAATCCAGAATGGGCAAATAGTAAATAGATGCAATAAATAAATAAATAAATAAATGGAGTAATAAATACCACGATAGTTCTTGTGGAAGCAAAATGTGGGTAGGTGTGAGAGAAAAGACACTTTCAGGATTTGATGTTGTGGGTGAAAGATTAAGATGGTGAGGTTTCTTTTAGGACCTCAAGTTATCTTACTAGTTTTCATATAAAGCATTAATAACAGCTCATTTTTATTTGAAAGCTCAGGTGATAGTGATATCCATGCCACAGTAAAGCATGTGATGCTGCCTGGCTACATCCTATTTTTATGTTAGCAGCACAGGACCAGAGGTGAGGAAGCACTGAGCTCAGTGCAGGCAGGGAACCCCTGAGCTTCCCCAGCTTCCTAGGCAGGTTTTTCAGCTTTTACAGAGCTCTCTGCTCCTTTGGCCATACTTCTACCAGTACATAATGTGGCTAGTTTAAAACCTGCCCATGTTTCTGTAAGTTTCAACAAGATGATGTATGTCTGCCAGGCAGATATAACCTGGATAGGAAGGTGGGAGAGAAATCCCTGAGGGATGGCAATCATACTTAAGTATGTATATTATTTAATCATACTTAAGTAAAACATTCATTTTAGCATGTTACAGTTTACTTCAATATGAAGGTTAAGAACTTCCCTCTACCTAACAGTGAAACCTTCTAAGCATTTGTGAACCTTCAGAATTTCTAAGGTTACCCTGAAATATGGTATGGTCAGTAGGGGCACACCCTATGTTTATGCCTTGGATATAGTCTTAGCCCTTCTCTTTCTCCCAGTGACCTTGGTGTTCTAATATACTACTTCTGCACAGGATTTTGGCTTAACTTACAGTTCTAGTCATGGTGAATACAGCTCTGTAGCTCAGTCAGCAAGTGCATCCTTCCCCTCCATGAAGCAAATTACTTGCAGATACCTGTATTCTGCAAAGGGGCACTGGGGTTGTGCTGACAACTTGTCAACATTTCTCCCTGATTTCTGGGAACAGAGATCCATCGTGACCTTTCCCTGCAGGACAGCTCTGGAATCCTACCTCCACATCTTATATGGGGCCAGGATATCCAAAATACTACGCAAAGACATAAGCATTGCTTGGCACCAGTTGCCCACATATGCACTACTGTACAAGAAAGCTCATTCTCCCTGAAGTGACCTCAGTCTTTGTTTCTGCTTTCCCTAAAGAGTCCAGGTCAGAAGACATTAATAAAATAAATTAAGATACAAAGCTGAGAAGTAGGTGATGCAAAACTAGGGGAGTCACCAGCCCTGGCTGTGATGGTGAGTCAAGACATAGGTATTTCAGAGACCAACAAGATCAGAGGTATCTGTTGGCCAAGAGCAACAGACCATGGAAGGTTTGGCCGAAGTTGGGCTATGTGGTTGTCTAATCTGCCATGCTTAATTAGCCGAGGTTGGTTATGCACAGACATAGGAAACTGTTACTTACAATATATGAAGGAAACAGAAAGAATGCTAGGCATCATGAAGCAATGTAGTGGCTCCCCAAATGTTATAAACTTAAAATAGAGGGACAAAGGCTGTGGTGGAAAGGGTGTATTTTACAAGATAATGAGGGGAAAAAAAGGAAAGCTTACCCTGTCTTAGATATTTTTGTAGTTGTCATCATCACGAAAACCATCAACACTTCTGAACCAAGACTATGCCTGATTCCTCCCTGTGGACCTGTTTACAACTATACAGTCCAAAGCAAGACCACAAATCATATTCCAAAATAACAAAAAGTGCAGTAGGGAAGATGGGCTCAAATTACAGATCTCTGATTAAAACAGGAAATTCTCAGCAGTCAACCAACAAAATAAGTTAAACAGCCTAAATATTCATTAAGTTCCATATTTCTTTCCCAATTTTCTTTTTTTTTTTTTTTTCTCTCTAAGCAGTCAAATTGGGACACTCAATGTAAAATATAATGTTAAAATCCTTTCTATAATGTCTTTCTCTGTGCCCAGTGGCATCTGAATTTACCCAAATGCCATGCTCAGTAACAACTGTATATATTAAAAAGGTTGCTTAGGTTTTATGTCTGGAAAACCATAATTTCATCCTTTATGGATCATGCAACCCCTCTAACACAAAATTTCATTCTGTTTTTGAACTCCACTGGGCCAGAAACTACCAAGCCTGCTGAACCTTATGCCTGATCTACAGGACTGTTGAACTAAAACGTGTAATCCAAGTCAGGCATGACTCCAGTGCAGGAAGCTTAGCCTTCCCTTGGGTCTCATTTCCTCCTCTCTTGCCACAACAGAAGCAGCTTGCTCATTCTCCCGACTCTCACTTCACAGACTCATTAGCCTATTAACCAGCTGGATCTGATAAGCAGTCTCCAAACCCACAAAAAAGCCAGGGGTACTCTGAAGCAGGGAAGCAAGTTTCACCATGTTCCTGGCAGTAGCCTCACAGAACTGCTTTTCCCATTACCCAGTGGAAAGGACATGAGGTGCTGTATAATGGGTGCTGGGCAGGCAGGGCAGACTGGAGGGGAGTTTCCCCTCCCAGCACTCCACCCTGTAGTCCACTCAAAGTCTGACATTGATGCTTCAAGTTTACCTGGGCTACTTTAACCAATTTAGGAATAACAGTTCAAAAGACATTTTAAAAATGAGCTGTGCAATTTGAGGCAGAGGGGAAAGAATAAGTAAGCATGCTCTAGATGTTTATTTCTGACAAGCCAGGCATAATACCATTTTATTTCTCAGCTTTTATATTTTTGTAACTGTATTTTATTCCTTTGAGGGTTTAAAGAAAAGATTGAAATACTATGAAAATAAAATGAAACAAATACCATGAAAATATTGGCATATCCAGAGAAGACCACCCTCCTCCTCTCATAAAAACCTCTGTACAGATGTTCTGTTCTCTGGCAGAAGCAGCGCAGGGAGAAAGCCAAGAAAAAAAACCCGTAGGCCTCGCCTGACATCTTAGGGCGGCCTGTGCGTGCTCTTTCCTGTCTCTCAAATACCGCCCACTGTCTTCATAAAGTAATAACTGTTAGGATATTTTAAGAAAGTAGTGCTTCAAAATATAGATCTAATGGAAGATGCTACCGATTTGTCACCATTTTAGGTTACTTTAGTCACCATTTCATGTGCAAAGTAGAACCGTGGTCAAACTTGTCAGTTTGGCATGTAAGGATGGCCAGGGACCAGAACAAGATGTTAGTACTGCAGCATGAAAAACAGATTAGAAACTAATAGTTAATATTAGTATCCACCTTTTCTTCTTTTGTTTTGTTAGGCGTGTCTGTATTTTCTTCTTTATCTACATTGTCATTCAGACAATCCTGACAGGATGCTAAATGAAGGTTTACTCTTTCAGAATCCGTATCTCGGTCCACAAAATACTCCCTTCAACATAGGTAGCAACATCTTTGGTCTCTTTGGTCTTAACCTTGCATGCAAACAGAGTTCAGCTGAATTGCTGCAATTCTGCTGGGACTACTCAAATAGTTACAGACATTTTTATTTGCAGGGCTGGGATGTAATGATAACGCCAGCTGAATTTTTACAACGATCAGAGCCAACGCTAGAGAAATTCTGTCAAATGTGTGAAAAAGTATTTCAAAAGCAGTTCAGACACTTGGGGCTTCGAGTCACTAAGGTGCTTTTTTAGCTATCCTACAGCTTTTGTATTAAATTCTACACTTTTGTTTTATATAACAAAGACCACATCAAAGTTGCCTGCACCATGAAAAACAGGATCAGTTAGTGAAGGCTGAGATATTCAACAATAAACAACACAAAAGAGATGTCATATCCCTGTGGTCTGTTCAAACAGGGTCTTTGGAATGACTGTTTTGCAATATTCTTCTGAAGGTTGTCAAAAACACAGCCCACTCAAGCTAACAGTTCATAATTAAGAAACACGAAGGAAAATAGCCTGTGGAACATATCTGCTAGCCTAGTTTCTCTAACATTACCAAATACTCAAACCACAGTGTTGGTGGCATTAGAAGTAGCCTGTAAGAGCCAAATAAATGACTAAGAAGCTACTAAATTCTATTCAAAATCCCGCTAAAGGTATTATGACTCTTGCCACTTAATTAAAAGGTGTTTTGGGATTTTTTGGTTGGATTTGATGGTGGGTTTTTGGTTTCTTTTCTTTTTTTGGTTGTGTTTTCATGGGGAGGCACTGTGTGTCTTGTGGTTATTTTTTTAAACAGAAACTGTTTATGTATTCTGCTTTAATGTCATAGTTTTTCAAAGTCTTCTCAAGATATTAAGCAGAGAAAGAGTTTTTACACCTCTAAGAGTCTGACTGCTCAGCCAGAAGGGGAGCAAGAAGCAAGGAATTACAGGGCAATTGCCCTTAATAAAGGTACAGATGAAAAGATAACGGAAATATGTTGGAAATGAACAGTCACAGAAAGACTTGTAATTACATTTGTTCAAGGATTTTAAGGGTTTGAAATAACTGACAACCTGACAGGGGAAGATCTACCATTAGACCCAGACTAAAAAATTTTAAAAATTATTTTCACAAGGGCAAACTGAAGGGAGAAAAAACAGCCCATACTTACATTCCAAGAAAGCCCAAAAATTTAAAAAGGATGAAGAACACATTATAATTTTGAAAGACCATTTCTTTCCAGGACCAGGTTGCGTGTGTTATAAATCACCCAACAGGATATAATTAAGCAATAATGCATGCCAGACATTAGTTTCTGAGCAGTCAGAAAACACTAATAGATTTCAGTAAAAAAACAAACCAAACCCAAAACCCCCATGGTTTACTTGTTACTTATCACAGTTTGTATAGCTTTCCTACTGCTATGCTCGACAGACACAATATATATTCACTCTACTGTAGAGTTCTGTGAAACTATGTCCAATCATATCCTATAAATCCTTAATTACTTCTTGTGCATAAATCAAGGCCAGTTCTGAACACAGCACAAAATGCAGAATCTTCTCTGTTGAGATCCCTGTAAACCTTACATTATGGGTGATGAAAGTAAACCTTAGCATTTGCTAAACATCTACTGATACGGTTTTATGGCTAAGTCGTCCTCTGTCCCATCCTGTAATCATTTTGCGATTCCTCTAACAGCAGATGGCCAGCCAAGCACACTGAACACAGGAAAAAACACACCACAGTGTTTTCTCCATGGGTCCAATGGAAACAATGAAAGCAACAGTAAGACATTTTCTTCTTAAAATGTGCTTGGTGTTATGCCTTGGAGTTTCATTTGTTACAAGTGAGCCGCAATTGTTCATTATAACTAAAGCAATTTATATTCTATTGCAAAGTTATTACTCTGTATGTTGCCATTTAGATTTAAGCTTCTGTAGTTCTGGCATGTTCCTGAAGAAAGGTAACTTCTAAGCAGATCAAGATCAAGCAGAGCAGTATTACAATAACAACAGTTGAACACATGCTCTTAAATAAGATCACACTCCTCTTGGAATAAGGGACTGCTAAATAAAACAGAACAACAAAAAAGTATTTTGCATACTGCAAAATACAGTTTCACTAGGTATTTTGGTGGATAATTGCTCTGCGGGGACATACTAATGGTTCGTTGTTCAGCTCAATTCTGAAATCTTCACTCACCTGAATAAGGCACCATGAGATACCTGCCTATGTAATAAGCACTGCTTCTGGAATACCAAGTTTGATTTTAAAAAAATTGTGCTATGTAGAACAAATTGTAAGAGCTAGTTGTGAAAACTGCAAGTAAATACCCATAACCATTTTTCCCAGTCTTCTTCCTTCAGCTCCTCCCTGCCCAACAATTCCCTCTGTTCACCGGCAAGTATGTTTTACTTCTAGGAAAGATTTTGTAGCAGTAACTGAGATGCTGTAACTCACGTTGCAGCTAAACCAGAAAACTTACTTGGAATACTAAATATCTCCCACACCTCTTTCCCAGGGGAATTTGTAAAGGTGTGTTCTTGTTCTGCACTTTCACACTCAGGGTCAAATGCTACATGGGCCTCCAACTTCATACAAGTCTATAGAGATCTTGACTGCACACGTGGCCACCCATCATGGCTCCTGCATTTAGAAATCATCCCCACAGAAGTGCTGATACAACTGTGTTTATGTCATGCTGCAAACCCTGTGAAGAAACTCATCCAGCTTTCAAAAACCAGTAAGGAAAGACCTGCACTTCTATAACTAAAATAGTACTGACACCAAACACTTTGCTATGAAACTCCACAACCAGGCTGTTTTCTGCATATTTGTCCTTCAATTAACTTTTTCCCAGATGTGTGTGATTACCAAACACAGGGATAATTCTTATGCTCTCCAATTTATGATCTTCCAAGATACGATTTCTGAAGACAGTATAGGCATGGGACATTCAAATTCCTAAAAAATCCAGCACTGTTATCTATACCACCTTGGAGATAACTCACTTTTATCTCTCTCCCCAAAAGCAGCAATGTGCAGAGGCTGGATTTCATCACAGTTCAGACAAGAGCATCAAAGTATTCTTTGCTCCATTGCACTTGGAGTAGGTGATGTGCTGCATAAAGTACACCAACTGTCACAACAAGAAGAAAAACTTGTATCTAAAAAACTGGTATTTGCTCACTGGAAAGACCTATCTATTGAGCTACAGCTTCCCACTAACTTTGCCTATTCTAGAGTAGAAATATGGGGCTTCATTTTGGTCTCAGGACGAGAGTATACAGCTACGATGATGGAGAATGGGCAGAAATTTGCACAAATACCACATGGGTCTGAAGGCAACACTAGTTTTACCTCCTGCCTGGCTATCCCATTCCTGCTCCTTCAGCCTTCACCCCCTCAATACCTACCCCATCCTGCCAGAATTTATGTGCATTTGTAGACTGGCTTCCAGGTTAAAAAAATGCTTAACAACTATCGTTTAATGGGAATAATGGCTTGCATTTATGAGAGATTTCTCAAAAAAAATTAATATTAGCACGCTTCATGGACTACACATACAAGAATTACTGTGCTTGTCAATTATGCTATAGACAACATAACTGATATTGCATGATATGGGCTGTAAAGTCTTTAGAAATAAACAATAATTTTATAATGTTGCCAGCCAAGGTAGTATTTGAATCACTAGCTGGCCCCTAAATTCAGATCCTGAGAAATGTTTCCTCCTGAAAAACACAATGCTATAAAAAATTTTGCAGACCTGTCAATAAATGCTTGGATCACTGTGCCAGAGAATAGTCACTTAAGATGCAACTACAATGTATGATAAAGGAAGCGATTTTCTTCTGCTGATTTCTTCAGCAGTTTGCACCAATATACAGTGTGTATCAATTGGTATGAAGTCTGACCTCCTTTATCAGGGGCAGCATTCCAATAAAATATAGCGACGAGTACTGAAAAATAGACTTGTGTTGACAACTTTAAATTATTAATTCTTTAGCCACGCTATAATTGGTCCCAGGCTATAAAATAATTTGTCCCAGTACATGCTACTAACACAGTGCATCTTCGCGAAACTTCATCCGTATGCCAAGAAACCCACCGAATAGGTGGTCCCCCCATCTCTGCTGGAGAGACTTCAAGCCGTTTCCACTTGGATGAGTGTGAGTGGCCTTGAACAACTGACCTGCCTTTGATCCCAGCTTATAAACAGGCCAAGTTGCTCTTTTCCTCCTCCCTGCTGAAAGTCAGAGGTTTCTGGAGCAACTACCAGGGGACGGGACACCTAACAGAACGTTCAAATAATGTCTCCATCTAAGGAATCTGTTGGAAACAGATAAGCTAAAAAGTTCAGAAACATCAGTTAGGGGAACAGCTTATGCATATTTAGAAATTAAAAAAACATGGCTGCGAGCCAGGAATGCACCACAAGTTCTTTCCTCAGCTCAACATCAGCAGCCTTCCAAATAATAAGGCACATACCCAGTACACTGTGCTACTTACTAATAAACCCCTCAGTTCCACAAGGGAACCTCAGAACTACAAACATAAAGCTATACAAAAGCCCTTCCCAAAAATGTGGCTTACAGTAACTGCTGCTTTGCAAACAATATAGGGTGCCTGCTAGCTATAAAACAGTTTTAATAGTGACATTCTAGTCTTAACTGATGTAAAAATGTCAGCTTGCTGCTGCTCCTACATCAAACACGTTATTCATATGTATATAAAGCATACAGTGTTTCTAATGTTCATAGCAGGACTAGGAAAAGAAGGTGCATTCTATACCTGATTGATGCACAAGTTTTACAGCAAGTTAAATTAATTTCCTTACTTATATTAAAACAAGCAAACAAACAAAACAAAACAACCACCAACCTTCAAGTGCCCTTTTTTCCCCCAAAAAAGTAAGAATTTTCACTCAGGTATCCTTTGGTCAAAAGCAATCAAACCAATGAGGACTTTTTTAAGGAAGAGGAAAAGCAGACAAGAACTCCGAACCCCCCTGCCCAGCCAGGCACGGCTGCAATCCCCAAAGTACACATTGTAGATTGTGATCTCTGGATGAAAGATAACATCCACTTGCCAAGTTCTATTATAAATCTGTGCTTTTATGTTTGAAACTTGCTCTAAGCTCAATTTCTGCTACATTTAGCCTTTATGTATCTTCATGGCATAAAGAAAGAGGCAGGAAATACATACTTGAGATTATGAAACAAAAGCAGCAGGTTTCTACACAGTACTGTCTCTGATCTTGCAAGTTCCCCACGTACTTATATTCCTCAGGGTAGACATATAGGGTAGGGCTCTGAAACACAATACATTCAATTTTGGAAAAAAAGAAGCACTAAAGTAATCAAAATAACACTTTTCCAGGGCTTAATATAATGATAGCTTACCAAAGGATTAAGTCCTCCTCACTTTTAGAACTAAATAAGGAAAAAAAATATTTAAAAAATTGAGGGAGCGTCAGTATTATGATATCCCTGACTTTCTACAGAAGGAAAAGATTAGTCACTGTCACAAAATTCTCTTTCAAATCCTGGTTGTGCCTCCACCCCATGAGTCATTCACATTAACTTTTCAGGACAGAAGGTAGTTTTCCATTATCTCTCTTTATTTACACCAAGCATCTCTTGTGGGCAGAGCAAATTAGGTTCCCTTCTTTTATGACCTTTTATTCACAGCAATTCCCTGGCTGGATAGGTAAGAGATACACAATAACAAAAAGAACAGGGAGGGAAAGAGACCTCAAAACCAGACAGGTACTGCCTAGGAATGAAGTTGCTTACTGAACAAAGTCTGCTTGGTAATCCTACAGATTTCTACACACTACTAATATCCCAATGAAGGCAGCTGTGCTCCATTTATCTCTCTCTTCACAAGTTAGTTCCACCATGCACCTTGTGAGGCCATCACACCAACAGCAGCTTCCTGCAACCTAGAGACTACCCTAGAAACTCCTAATCGCGGACGTGGCATGAGGAAATAATCAGCAGCTATTTGAGGGAAATCACAGCTGCAGGTACCTCTTTCCAAATGTATTCATTTAGCTGTGAATCGTTGTGGTGTTTAGCTCCAGACTTCACTTTCCTGCATTTTTATCAAATGCTTGAGACTAAGAAGGGTTTTCAGATTAGATTATCCAAAGAATCCCAGCAATTCTTGAAGTGAGGTTATGGGGAAGAGTCTACAGACAGCTTTGCACAGTGGTGCTGCTCATTCCCAAATGCAAAGTAGGCTAACCTTTGGGTACTGCTGCTCTTCTCTACTTTTGTTTTTTGTTTTCTAGCCCTTGTATGAGGCAGCACCTATGTATATACGGTCTTGTTTCCCTCTTCTATTTTGCTGTTTATGTTTGGAGTGCTCTTGGCAGTATCCCGCAGCCCACCAGCGCTCCAAAGATGGATGGGAGAAATGGTTCAGAATGTCTTCACAGCCAGTTCTGGTCTAGCACTACATTTACAGGTAACACCTCTTGTGCACCACTGTCCTTGCTATTTCTGGGGACTGGTCTCAAAAGCCTGCTTGCCTGCCTTTCTTAAGAGTGAAATAATTTCAGGTGTTCTCTAGCATTCACCATCAGAAGCTTACTCTCCACAAGGTGTGATCTGCTCACAGTATCATATTTCATTTGACACGTTTGCTGTTTAACCTGGGGTTAATTGCAAGCTTCCTAGTAGTTTATCTGTGTAAATTGTCCATGGTCTGTGATTTCTAGTCAAAGTCCTTTTTCCATTCTGTGACATGCCCCTTCACCATAAAAAACCCAAAACCCCAACATAACATAAAGCAAAAACCACAAAAAAAGTAGACATCCAAGTACAGCCAAATTCTCCACACTTTCATATTCCTCCTGAGCTCTCTTTTCGACATGCAGCATGTCTCATGTGAATGCTGTGTACTTCACATTTCTGAAATGCATTTTTTTCTCCGTAATTCCTCAGCTTCTTTGTGACCATTTGCTACTACAAACTTTTTACTTCAGTTAAAGAACAAAGTGCTTGAAACCTCTGTTAGATATTCACATTTTCATTAGCTTTCACCTGGGCTGGACTTCCAAGATTTGAATTCTTCTAGTCCTGACACTAGTTTATTCTATTCAGAAATTGGTTGGAATCAAGAAATTTGGAAGAAAGAGGCATAATTTAATGCTAAAGTTTAACTGATGCCCTTCTTAACCTAAGGCTTCATATAGCATCACTAGTTTCAGCTAGTTATTGTAAAAGCTCAACATCATTACAAATCATTAATATTTTTACTGACTCAAGGGCTAACGAGCACTCATATGCACTAGCAAAATATTAAAATGTATTAAGATCCACAAATGAATACACAATGCTGAAATTCATCTCAATTTAAAAATAAAATTAAAAATAGTTAGAATCAGTATTATATATAGCACAAAAAATCACATATGGAATTTAAGTGCAATGAAGTTCTTAAGATTAAAAAATAGTTACCATAATACAAAACTTCTGAAAATCTCTTTTACCCCCTTCTTCATTAAAGATTATTTTTCCCCCCACACCTTTTCTCTCTTCTGAATCAGTTGATAAACATAGAAAATAAGCATTTCTGGACTACCCTTAATTTCCATGGCAATAGACTGAGAGATCAAACACAAGATTTTCAACTCCCAGATAAATTTACACTGTAGAAGAGGCCAGAATACTCAAAAAGCCCCCAAACCAAACAAAAACTCTAAATAATAATGATAATAATAATAATGATGATGATGATATCCACAAGTCTCCTTGTTCAGATCCAACATTTTGAAATAAAAGGATAAAAATGAAAGAGTATTATAACCTAATTAACTTCTGATTTGCCATTTCTGCGTACGTGAGCAGTAGGTCTTACAATAAAAGCCTTCTTTTGAAGGCTGACAGTTGGTATGATAGATTTTAGAAATCCCCAGATTGTACAGAAATGCAAGCAAAAAATATTTTTCCCAGTTCTCACTCACTCTACTTCTTCACTTATGCCTACTAGATAATTATGTGTTTTATGATTATAGCAGGAAGCAATTTAAAACACTACTATATTTTAATTTTTTATGTAAAATGATATAGTGTCTTTATTGCTTACTGGGGTGTGTTATAATTATTTAGCTTAGTACCAGCCATTAAAACAGTGGATCCACTACTTTATGAATGGCATGAGACACATGGTTTGTTTCTTAAATATTGTTTCTTTTTATAACTTCTTCCTTTTTTGTCTATTTCTGTGTTCACTGTCATATTGTTCTTAAACACTAAAGTGTTTGGCTAAGCATGAAACAATATAGACTCATGAGCCTGGCATTACAATTTGCATTAATTCATGCCTTCCCATAAAATAAGCAGATTTTCCCCAACTTCCATAACTTCGCATAAATAAAAGTACCATACTAGAAAGAACTAAAAAAGGTCTTTAGAATCTAGCAAGCAATGGTCAATAAAGTGGTACACACTATTAAAAATACTATTTTCTTTTCAATGTGATACAGTAACAATTTTTCAAGAGAACAGTGACTAGGCAAAAGCAGATTTGAGATCTATGACATAGATTTCCTTTCTGATGACTACCACTTTGAAAATGAGCTTTCACTTCTCTTGGTTCACAAGACTTCTTTTTAGCAGCTGCACTTAATAATATGTCTTCTTTCTAGCAAGCAGCAGTCCTTCACAACAATTTAAAGTTCTAAGGCTTCAAATAAAATGATACGACCAAAAGGGCTGTGAATCATAATCATTGCCCAAATAGTGTTAAGATCTCTGCAGAGAAAAGCTGCAAATGTTAAGACCAGATTTCCTTCTGGTCAGAGTCCCTTATCTCACTTGCCAGGCTATCCATACTGGATTAATAAAACATCCTTAGAGGTATGTCAGATGAAGGTACCAATTAAATCTACATGGAAGCGTCAACTTTATACTACCAGTTAAACATTGGTTTGGTGGACAGAGACCACTGATGGAGCATCTCCACCGAGTTAGCCTGCATACAATCTCTGCAACAGCAATAATGTTTATAAACATAGAGCTATGACAAAAATGAGCTAGCGGGATAACAAAACCTTTTGAACTTTAGAATCCTCAAAATTCCCCTTCTTGCTGCCCCAGGGTCTTCCTTATCCTACACAAGCCTCAAAATCCAGGTTCATGTAGGTAAAGCAGTCCCCTGAAGCACATGGTAACAGCAGAAGTAAACATAGTGTAATTCTGCAGGCAAGCTCAGGGGTTCAATGCCAAATCACAACTTCCTAGTCACAAAACAGACATGGTGGAGAGGGACTGACTAACTGGGAGAGCTGTTCTACACTGGCATGGTTCCCGGGGACAATAAACTTCACAGGGTTCATAGCAAAAATTACCCAGGCGCAAGTGAAATGCTGAATTTGGGGGGGAAGCCAGCAAGCTTGTGAAGCATTTCTTCAGCATTTTTGTGAAACATGATAGGTGATTTCTTCCTTTCAAAATGAAAGGATTTATTCACAAAAATCTCCTCTTCGGATATACATAGGTCTTCTAACAGCAAGTGGCAGCTGAAATCTTCAATCAGAAACATGGAGAGGCTTGGTCCTGAATCAGAGGAGAAGGCTTCCCCTGGAAAAAAACTCTCATTCTCTGCATTTTTGGGTCCCCTGAAAATTATCAGTGGTAGTGAAGTACTCTGTGGCTGTGAAATGCAGGGGAAGAAAACAGGGTATTGAGATGTAAAATGAAACAATTCTCTGTGCAACTGCAAGGAACACACACATAAAGAGCTGTGAATTATTTTCAGCTGAAAAGAAAAAAAAAAAAAAAAAAAAGAAAAAAAAAGAAAAAAAGAAGGGATGGAAAAAACTAAAACCAACCAACCAACAAATCCCAAACAAACCAACCAACCAACCAAGGAAAAACTAGTTTCAGTAAAACTTAAGTAAAACTTCTTCTTCGCTGGGTGTCTCACAACATAAGTGTTGCCAGGTAGTTTTTATCCTTTAAAAAATTTAGTTCAATTTCAAAACAAAACATTGTGTCAGAATCAAAGAATCAGAGTAATTTCATTTTGAAACCACGGAAATTAAATATTTAGGCTTCCAATATTTGTTCTCGGCTGAAACTACTGGATGAATTGCATCAAAACAAACTTTGATCAATACAGCACTGTGTCTTTCAGTTAATACACTATTTGCATAAACAATTTCATCAAGCATTACTATGAGTGCAATTGAGACCACAGAAATAAGTCAATCTACCTACTGGGTAATCTGCTGTTGGATGCAAACTAGGCCATTGCTAAAATTCAAGGACAAAAGATGGAGTAGCCAAAGAGAAGAAATGACACTCCCACTGGTTCCCCCTCACCTTCCCCATACCTGGTGATGTGGCACTGCCACCAGTCACCTCTTTAACTGGCTGAAACAACAGGATGGAGAGTTTGAATGCCAAAAATATTTGGGATGTATCTACTTTTCCTTCCCAGAGAAGGACAGAGTCATAGACGTCACATATAGTTGGAAGGTCCTGCTACTGAAGACTGTCCAGACCAGCCATGAGGATCAAGGCTAGGAAAGGATGTTCGGGTAGGAAGGGTTGAAAAGGTGCAAAGTCATAAATGGTGCAATTCCCCAGAAGCACAATCCAACCTAAAACTGCATAACTGCATGACCATATTCCTGTCCTGTGGCCGGTTTTGTATTCCTTTCCTTGGGTCAAGCATTAACCCCAAGTGACCAGGTGAATCCAGATGAAGCCCTGGGAGGCAGCAGGGCTAGTTGTTGGCTGCGTCGCCTGGGATGAGTTTCTGCAGCCAGCTAGCCACATCTTAATGGAAACAAATGCTGAGACAGAATGATCTGACCATCTCCCAGGAGGAGCAGTTGCCCATTTCGGATGAAGGGTAGCTTTGCTAAGAAGCAGCAAAATGAGCTCTCGCTCCCCACAGACACATCAACCAAGCCTATGTACCTGCCCCAGCACCGGTGAGTGAGCAGCATGGCACTTGGGTGCCCATGTCCCGGAAACAAAGCGAAGGCGTTTTGAAGCAATTGGTTTCTGGCATGAAATTTCTGCAGAATAACAAATGGCAGTTGGCTTCCTAATTAACAGTTTCAGGGGCTTTCTAGAATACGAATCGGAAGAAAACAAAATTTGAATAATGCATTAGCGAGAGTTCATATTCTAGTAGCCCTATGTGAATTGTCAGTGTGCATTCCAGTAGCTCGTTATGATTTATCTTCATCAGCCATGGGCTGAAATTACCAGACTCCAATTACTTTGCTTCCCGTGTTCAAAAGAAAAAAACCATAATGTCAGGCCTACCACAGGAGATGGTTTAAAATGCCCGAGGTAAAGAAAGTAATCTTGTTCTCTGACATTCGCTGCCTGAAAGTCATTCACATTAACAACCATTCAAACTTGTTTAGTGCAAACCAATTGCTTCTATTTTCCTCTTGTCAGTAACATTAGCTTCAATTCAAATTTAACTCTTCGAAAATTTCAAAATGTAAAATGAAATTCAGTAAAGCTTGACAGGGACATGTAAGGGTCTTGACAGAACATACTGCTACTGAATTTATCTTCCTTAATCTGTTAATTTTGAAATTTCTGTTTTCAGAGGAAAAAAAATGATGATCTGCACTTCTTTCACTATCTCAGGGAAGGTAAGAGATTTATGCTGATGTTTACCAGACTCGCATTTTAATACTATTCCTAACACAACAAGGATTACAGAGGCAGAGAAATAGATGCGTTCAATTTAAACCAACAAATTAAGCAATTATTTATGAGCACAACTTGAGGTTTAGTTGTACAGCAAAATACATTTAATAACTTAATATCCCATCACTATGAATGCTTAGACTTGTATAACAGGTCATTAACTTCTAAATACTTTGGACTTATAAGGTTAATGTGTACAGTGAGAAAGGGAAGTAGGTTAGACCGTTAAGCAACAGTAGCTGTCACAGGATGCTCAGATATACACTGACGAGACTGGCTTTCATCAATACTCCCTTCATACAGCAACCACTAATAAAATGCTTTTATAAATTCTCTTATAGTTAAATAAAATAAACAGAAACCCCCACAGGACATCCAGCCAGCCTCACTTTTTTAGGTTCAACATTTTAAGAATAAAACACACAGTAAGTCATATTACTAATGTGAATTCAGAATATGCTCGGAAAGATGACATTTCATATGGGGCGGGAAGGGGGGAACTGCAAGAATAGAGGAAGAAAAGTGATTTTTATTTTCTTTTGTATTTGTGAAATCAGTCAGGTCAGAAAACACATAGGAGTCTGTGCTCGCTGTGATAAATTCAACCACATTTAAGCAAATTAATATTGTTACAGTCCTTTATGGCACAGCGTAATTCAGCCCAGGAAAAAGCTAAATCATCTCCTATATGCTACAGAAATGATAGTAGTAAAGCTTGGTATTACACAGTTAATTATTTCTGAGCACTGTACATTAAACTAGCAGTAAAAAAAAAATTGCAGACAATAATTAACTTTGAATAGTTTGGGGGGCAATAGCTGGTTTACAGGCTACATCAGATGGCTCAATATAACCTGATGACTACAGCTTAGATGTCAGATCCTGTTACACAAGCATGACATTTCTTTACCCAGTCAAATAATTTTCTGGGTTGTGGGGTTTTTTTGTTGCTGTTGTTTGTTTGTTTGTTTTGGGGGGGGTTTGTTTTTGTTTTTGCAGTGTGTGTCAAGACACCAGCTCCCTTGGGAAGACTCTACTGTTAGGTTAAGGCAGGAGGCTTGGCATCACCGTAACATGCAGAACACATCAAAACCGCAATACAGTAGTTAATGGCTATGAAAGAGTTTGACCTACTGCCTTATACTAACATTAGAATCACTATTTTTACTGGTAGATTCAGCATGAAGCTGGGAATGAGAAACTAGACTTACAATTCCAGTTTCAAGTGCTTGTGACAATTGGCCCATATGGCTCCCTCTAGGCAGTTTCACCACAGATAATTTAAAAATATTCACATTTCATGAACTAGCCAGAATATACTTTTGCAGATACACGTCCAAGGAAAAACACAGACAATCAAAACCTTGGTACTGCCCCAAAAGTATTAGCACTCCAGCAGTTGGTTAATTAATGCCTTTCAGCCAGCAATTCTCTTCCTCAAAATTTCCACCAATAAAACAAGCAGATCTCATTTTCTTTAGTGAAAAAGCCAAACAGCTCCAATTAAGTTGCCAACAAGGGGGATTCAAGTTAACGTGCATGGCTTGCTTTGCATAGCAGTAGGCAAAGAGGCCTTGTGTGATCTTTTCCACTCCCCCAGATGACGGGAAGGCTGGAGACAGCCAGGTGGTATGAACCAAGAGAGACGCAATGGTAAGAAGATGAAGAACAATGCCTCAAGGCATTTAAATGTACATCTAAGTTTGCAGTCAACATTCAGCAACAAAATATGGTAAAGTTATTAGAAGCAGGTTATGTAATGTAAAACTTTGTTGAGTTTTAAAGAAAGAACTCACTAGTGCTCAGAAAAAACATTCTGAGATAAAAACACATACAGGAATGCAATGGGATTTTTGAAAGCCTTAAGACACATAATTCTAATTATGTCCATACAACGGATATACCTCCACACTTCTGAAAAATCACTCTCTGGAGGTCCCTGGACTGATTCTATTTTCTTGCTTTTCTGAGTTAGGCTGTCTCAAGCACTCACATGGCAAATCCCACATTACTTCTTGCATTAGAGAGCTCGGGAACCATTTTATGTAGTATAGATCACTCCGCTGTCACAAAGCTTTGGAAGCAGTCTATCTCTTTGGGATTGGAAATGGAGTAAATGGAAAGAAAATATTTTTGATTAAAAAGCTCAAAATATTAGAGTATTTACATTCTCAGACATCTGATACATTGCTATAATAATATTGTACAGTATTTTATTGCCTATTTTCCACTCTTTCTAGGCATCAAATATTATTACTATTTGTTATTTGCTACTGGTAATAACTTGGAAGTTGATTATTCTAATCTATTTTTATGACACTTGATAATTATTTTTTTTTCATTTTTGACAAAAGGGAATATGACTCATTTAGTTTTTGCTATTTTCACTTTTCAGTAAAATGAACAAATTTTGTCTTTCAAAAAGTAGGCTTCTTACTCAGGAAATGACTGCACTCATTACCTATATCACATTTGCAGTAATTCAATCTGTTCTCTTTCAATCAGTCTGCATTGCTAGTTTCTTGAGATGACTGAACTGTAATGCTATTCTATATCCTTGTTTCATCTCTTATTTTCTGTGGAAATTGCACCACAGCAATAGGAATGTAGGAAAAACAAACTAGTTATCTTTATGATTTTCTTTGAACTGCCTGAACTGAGTTATTTAGAATGCCTTTTTGGAAGGCTTTTTGGAAGTTACCAACTTGACACAAAGATTTTATAATTGTAAAAGTAGGAGAACCAATGTTTTTTCAGAAGCCTACTGAAGCAAAGGTCTTCACTGTATATATATGGAGACAACACAGAAGTAAAATTCATATATTATAGAGTAACTTCTTCCAAACAGGAAACATAAGTTAATACCTCTCAAGAATAATCCTAGACATGCAGTCTCTGTGTTTTGAGAAGGTATGCAATTTCCTGAGCATTTCCTGACCCAACATTTGCAGGATGAAATCTGAACTGCTGAACATTTTTGAATATTAATAATAAATCTTAAGCATCAGCTGAACATTCTACCCAAAGAATATAATATTCTCCAAATACAGAGTTTTCTAGTGAGTCTAAATATAATGAGACAGTATTTCCAAACAAAATTTCAAAATGAATGGGTCCTACCTGATGGCACTGTTATGCACTGAGGTCAGCCCAATTAGCTAGAGCTTTGGTTACACCAAGGATTCTGTAGCCATTGCAGAGCATAAAGTCTGACAGGTACATGTCAGATCTGAAGTCAAACATGTTTTCATTCTAGTGAAGCTTAAAGCAAAGGATTTTTATCATAAAAAATCACATTACCAAAAGCTGTGGAAGTTGTGCCTTGGGAAGCCCCTTCTCTTTATTTTCAGTAAGTGCTGAACATATCCTTTAAAAAATCAGGCACAATTTAATATCCTCTGACTGAATAATAAAGTCAAACAGTCAACCGCTGTTCATTATTTTGCCTTGAATATAGTCGTTTCCTTGCTTCTTTTGCATCAGAACTTTATTCACATAAAAGGAAAGGGTTGGCCTCCCACCTTCTTCCAGTAATTTGTTTCTTCTGCCTTGTCAGCAGAGGACAAAAACCATATAAAAACAAGCAAAACACAATCGTAAAATTATATGTATTTCTAAGGCAGTTTGAGGCAGGTGTTACTGAGAAGAGTGAATACAAGGGGAATAAAAACGGATGCTGATGCCAGTAGGACAGAACTACAGCCTTCCTTTAATTCAGAGTAGGCCACATCCATAGATGTATTTCAATTTCCAGGGTCAGTATCAGATACTTAAATGGAAATTGAAATCCTGATACAACAGAAAAGTGGAAAGTAAATACCTGAGGGTTGGGGACAGTGTATGATAAAAGCATGTGAAGTGGTAAAGCACATCTAATTCATTGCCATCAACACTAGGGAAAAATGGCTGAAAGGAAGAAAGTTAATTTCAGCAGCCTTGCATCCTCTGCCTTGTTTTATATTTTCAAAAGAAAACGAAAGAAACAAAACTCAGCCTCCCCCCCCCAAAAATACCACCCACCAAGTAAAAAATACCTTAACTTTCAACATCCAGAAAAAGGGGACAAAGCACTGGGAGTTCTTCCCAAAGACATACTGCCGTAAACTGGATGGTAAAGTTATGAAATTAATACAAGTCTACTGTTAATAGGAAAAGGAAAGCATATAAAAGCAAGCACTGTCAACTAAGAGGAAAAGAATGTGTGGTAACATAAATGCTTGAGCGGAATATAAGATGAAACAAAGTGCAGATGTTTTTATTTTACATCCCTTCACTTTGGAACAGATAAAGTTGAGTAAAATTTCAAATGTGGGATATTCCCAATATTTTAATTAAAATTACAGCAACAAGGAACCAAAATCTATACAGAATTACTTCTACTTAATAATAAAAAATAAAAGCTAAATTACTTCAGTGGCAATTATATTAGCATATTTGGTAGCAAATATTTTTAAATTAAATGTGCTTTTCAATTTAAACACTAACTACAAGAGTGCAAAAAAATACAGCCTTATGGGCTGTCATAAGAAATAGCTCGAAGTTAACACTTAATTATACAAAAGTGTAATATGAAATCGATTTCTTGTGTGCTCTATTAGTGCCTTGCTTATTATAAAATACCGCTGTATTGCCTTTGTCGACATAAATTAGACTTACACAATTTTTTCTAAGAACACTGTTAAATTAAATTTAAAGTAATGCAAAATTGGTATCGTGCTTATGTGCTTTGCAAGTATAATACTAAGTTCATGAGGGAAGCTTCTAAATGCCATTAAACCATTGTATTTCCTTTTTATTTTGTAATGAAACTTTAAAAATCAAAATAGTTCTTAAGATGACTTCAAAAATCTGCACCAAGAGCAACTGAGATATCAATTTGAAATAAAAAAGAGCAAATTTGCATCCTGTCTATAAAGAAAAAAACTTTAAAACTTGCAGCAACTCTTTATTCATTAAAAATCAAACAGCAGAGAGAATGTTACCAGCCATTAGTTTTCAGCATGTCTTAAATTATTATTTCAGGGCCAGGTTTCACTGGCCATGCCTCAGTGACAGTTTGGTTTTGAGGAGGTCACTAAACACTTCTCGCAAGGGAAATATCATTAAACATGTACTTCCAAAACTGAAATTACTTGCAATAGTAACAACTGAAAAACTCTGCTAGCCTGCCTCAACCTATTTATCCTCCAGACAGAAGCAGGAGCCTTTCAGGAAGGATTCACAAGATACCAGATATACTACCGATGGAATACGTGAGTCTACCCTTAATAAAAGTTTGACCTTCTGACCTTAGATCCCAAGACTGGTTCAGTCCTGATGATGCCAGATGGGAACACAAAACCAGTGACCAATACTTTTGGAAAAGATTAAGAGCAGAACATCTAAAAGAAAAATTATGTACCAAGGGGGCTGGTGGAAGGAGAAAGGGTAGACACTCGGCCTTGACAGAGATCAGCAACAATCTTGACACATGGGATTACTACAACACACATATAATGCAAGGAAATCAGAGTTCTTTGATCTCAGAGACTGGGATATTCAACGCTCATGCCACAAGCATAACTTTCCACCTCTAGCAATTATTTTAGGTTTTCTCCAAAATCCTTTCCACAAACTTTAAAAAGATCTTAAAGAAAAATAGTAGGTTCCTTCCCTCGTCAACTTTAAGTGGAAAAACACATCTCAAATTCTACTTCTTGGATGCCTAAATTTATTTTTTCCTAGCTTCCCAACTGCATTTATTTATAATGTATACGATTTTTTTTTTTTTTTATTTGTTTTTACTTCTAATACGTGATTCTTTGACACAACTCTTAGGATTAAGTAGTTCTTTCTGTCACCACAACCTACCCTTACCATGCAGGGTTTTCTAAATAATAATGTGAATTCAAGTGTCTGCAGACATCCAGGTAGCTGGTGCAATTTATGTACTCCTCTCCCATGACTGATGAGACCAAGACATGACTATGACACAGAAGCAACAATTTGGAAAAATGCACTGAAAGTAAGTGGCTGCTTATTTGCAAATGATACCTGGCAGGAACATAAAGTTTTGTCTATTTTTCAAATTCATAAGATACTGCAGGTATGGATTGTTTCCCTTCAAATCGATTTTAATACACTGGGGAGAGAAGATAGTTCTAACCATCTGGCTAGTTATTAAAGATATAATAACAATGTACAGAAAAATGTTTCAGTAAGATGAAACCAGTATTTTGGTTTTTTTCACAAAGCTATCAGAATATTTTTCTTGAAATTGACGCATACTTCAACACATCTATACCTTTGTGTGCATATACACAGTTTTAAAACTCAGAACAAAGGTTTCTCTATTTCTTCTAAATCTTTTTACAGAAAATATTGCCAGCAACACCTATGATTGGTGACAGACATTTGCAAGCAATGGCTGGAAGCAATCAGGGTCCTCAAGATTTCAATTCAGCACTGAAGTCCGAACAAAGCTAGATCTTCTATTGTCTTTGAACACAGCAGAGAATATTGGTCTGACTTCATTAATTTTTTCTTTTAAGCAGCTAAGCAAGAATGATTTTGAAACACATGTTTCACCATGACTCCTTCAGGAACTGTTCGTTCTGGCTCTTCCCTCTGAGCCTTGGACAATTTCCATGCAAAAGGCAAATGACAAAGCATACTACCCCTCTTTGCCACATGCTGTTTCCTGACCTTACCCTCCAAGGATGAGCTGCCCCTTGTCTACTCCTGCCACTCAGTTATAGCAGTGCATGCCAGACTTTCAACAGCACAAGAGTAGAGAGGATTTGCAATGGACTTGTTTGTTCTCATATCCTTCAGAGTCTTGGTCTCTTCCCCAGCTTTCCAATGTAGTAGATCTTAGCTGTTAAACCTGAGTCTCACCACCTTCATCTTCTCTGATCGCTTTAGCCCACATGAGTCTGTACCCTACACATCCCCCCCGAAGGGCCTGGAAAGCCAGGAACTGCCTCCTCATATTAGTGGCCTCATGGAGGAAGAAGTAGAGCCCACCACCTTGGCAGGCAACGTGAACTGAACCACATGGTCTAGAAGCAGATGGGAGAGTAGAGCTTCAGTAACTATGTGATGGTAAAGTTCATCAGATAATTCCTTCCTAAGAAAACCTAAGATAGCAGTGAGCATTTCAAAACCTCTCTTGCTCTCTCCCCTCTTTCTATTTTTAAACAGGAAATGCTGTCCTCCTGTATAAAAACTTCAGTTGATGCTGACATAGTAGAGGACGTGAAGGAAGGGTTTTGGTAAGCAAATGCTGGCCTCACCACTTCTGAGATTTGCTCTGTCAGTGTCTAAGTGTCAAGGGAGCAGAAGGATCCTTCAGACAAAGCAAAAGGCCTGAGGGCCAACAGCTACAGAAGATGCAGTCCATTAACTCTTAGCACACACACAGCACTACCACCAATACAAATTCAGAAGTTACCAATTGCTGCAAATAAATTGATTCACAGGTGCTGCAAGAACACCACAAAAACATCAATAAAAAAACGTAGCGATCAACGAGGTGGGTGCTGAAAATGCAAGTCCAAAAAATACACAGTCACAGGGAAACAGACTTGGTCACGTCTGGCTTGATATCCAAGATCTAAACAGGATAGGGAAAGACATGGCGGTGACAAAAAAATTTCTGTAGCCTTCTCAGAGTTGGAAAGCTACTCCTAATATGATTTAGCTTCTGAAACAAAGGTGAAGCTCACTACAGAGAAACCTGCTACACATGCTTTAACTTAGCTAATAAACGTCAGTCAGAATAATGCTCTAAAATCTGCAACTCAAGCAATATGTTTGCATGTTTTATGGATTGTGAGGCAAATAATTCTCTTTTAAACGTCAAAACACATTTTTTATTAATTTTCTTCTAACTGCTAGCAAAAACTTCCAAGTGAAAGAATTTGAAGGATTCTCTTGTGTGTTGTTTTCTATTACAACTTATATGCACAAAAGCTATAATACACTAAGGGAGCAAACAAAAGTATTCAAAATGTAAGAAATGCCACCTTTGAGATATCAGTTACAATCTTAATTCAATTTCCTTATGAATATGCATTATGCTTTTACGTTTAAACTCATGATTTTCCTTAAGGCAACATGGAAAAATCTATACATAAAAATATGTCAACTAATATAGGCACCACAGAAAAAAAGCAATAAATACAACCGTGTGTGTATTATTCCTGTATTCCTTCTATATACAGCTTTTAAATAACCAAAGTAGATTGCAAATGGCGTATCAGAGAACACACGTTAGTGACAGATGTACGACAAAGTGCAGCAGCATCGGTGTTTTACCACATGAGCCCTCTCACACATTTTATACATAGAAGCACAGTCCACTAGGCATTCATTAGAGAACATCCTGAAAGGTTTGCCTGGCCTGTAAGGTACTGCTATTTGTCATAATATTAGCTTCACAACCTAGCATTTGACTCAGCACATGCAAGGTTGTTTATCTGTAAGTTTTCTGAATTGATGCAGTCACACTACAGAAAAAGTTTACTCTGTAAATCTAAAAAAATCCAGTTATTCTAATGCTTTAACAAGTTGATGTTGTAATTGGAGCTAAGAAAAGCTTACAGTACTGCTTTCAAATGGAAAGAACAGAAACACAAGCATATTAAGTAGATATTTATTAGAAAAGTTATTCTGATTATGCATATGATAATGAGTTTTTAAATTTTTCTTGTACCTGATTCAGATCAAGTATTTTACATTTTCAAATCCTTCAAATATGAAAGTATTGGGTTGTTCCACCACATCACAGGTAAAGAAAAGCAAGTTCCAGGATGGCACTATTACAGGAGGACATTCTTTATTCTCCTTATTTTTATAGATGATAACTTAAGTTCTCCTTACATATACAGAAATCTAACAGTTAAAATAGCAGTATCTACTAGCTCAAATAAAAGAAAGTTTACTACAAAATGTATTTCAGAAATATGTACACTATCACAATGACAGTGAATATTGCCATGGAACATCAGGACTTGGCTGACACAGAAGACGTAGAGCCTCTCTATCAGCTATTGCAAAAATAGGATCCCACTGAGAAGCCAGAGGACAAAAAGCATGAAATTTTGCCATAAAACCCAGCACACACGAACACACTGCTGGGAAGACAGCGAAAAAACGATTGCCTCTCTCCAAGTAATTATGGGAATTAGTACACATCTACAGGCTACTCGGTTGAAACTGGAGAACGAACTCCAGAAGAGGAGCCAGTTTGAAGAAAAGCTAGAGGTTTGACAGGTTTCCTAACCAACAATAACTTATAGGTCACCAGAAACAAAGCCTCTCTCTTCTAGCATATTCTAGGCACCTCTGCAGCCAGCTTCAAAGGAAACTGGATAACTATTTCCCCATTTCAGTCAGTATACAAAGCCCATTCACTATATATTAGCTGAGCTCAGGAAGAGAAACAACTTGACAAGTCAGAAGCTGAAGCAATATGTGTCAAAGAGATTGAATTCCACTTTCATATTAGTACAGAAGAAGACAGTGCATGATTATTGCTTGGAGCATGTGGTTGTTTAGGGGATAATGCTAGCACCTTAACACTGAGAAGTAATGGAAATTGTCTGTCTTGTTCTCATTCTTTCTGAGACAGTCACTTGTGATATGTCTTGTTACACTGCCAGGTCATTTCTCTCTTCAGGCTCCTTAAATATCACCTGTCCAAGTTGACAATACATCTCTCCAATGATGACATTATGCTTTGTCCCTTGCTAAATAGCTAGACACTCACTTTACCAAGGATGAAAAGTTACACTTTACTTGCAGAAATTAAAACATTACAGGCTGGCCACTATGTTAGTGCTCTGCTTCCCAATGCTGCCTGTTTGCAAGGACACTCAGCCCCACAGCATCAGGGCATCTTGCTCTGCAGCAGCCCAGGCTTGTGTCCTCCTTTATGTTCTTGTTCCTCATAAAGGAGATTATTCCCGACATTGCTAAATTCAAAGAGATGGGGATTCAACTATTAACATTTCAAACAAACAAAATAAAATGACTACCACATTCTTTTAAATGCCATCACATCCACTGAGAGGAACTTCTATTACAGAAACCGCACTGCTCTGAGTACCTCATTTTCTCTCATCAGCAATTATTCTGTGCAGAAAACAACTCAGCAAACCATGCTCCAAAAAAACATACATCTTCAGCACCATCAACAAAAGAATTTCTTCATGAACCATCAGTGCTATGTAATATTTAATCCCTACCACAAACCCACAAAAACTGGAGTAATGCATAGGATGAAACACAGAAAGAAGGATGGCAAGAGTAATAGTAGGATATTTAAAACCAGATTTTTTCAATGCAAGATTGAAAAAGCATCCTGTAATGGCTACAAGATTTTTGTAGTTGTTCTTCATTACAGTTGCTGCATCTTTGTTTCCTGGCCTGAGTTACTAGACAGGCAGAAGGAAGCATACCCATCACACCTGAGCATCTTACACGGAACTACTGGTGCAGGATGGCTGCTCTTCAGAGACTGGAAAAAACACACATGGTCACACTCTCTAATGAGAGAATATGCAAAGTATCCAAGAGATTAGTTTTAGGTGGATAAAGTGTATTACTGAAGCATGTGACATTTCCTAATTTAAGTCTGTCCACAAGGCAGACTTTCAGAGCGCACTGAAAGAGCTTGGCTTCCACAGAAATCTGCTCCTCCTGGGGTGCTTGGAACCCACAGCATATCTATTTCCAGGAGAGCTTTAAAGCACCTGGAGTCATCACAGAAATCATTGTACATACTCAAAATTCCCACCTTAAACTTGCAAATCCTTTCTTAAACAGGGAGACTACAAGCTGATTTGTGAAGGTAACACTGAAGAGTGGCAGCACTTTTGTTTCCTCCGTGGGAACCAGATCTAAGTAACACAGGGAAAGAAACCTAAGTTTGTGAACTGACTTTATTTAAAGCACATGACAACTAGAAAATTCAGGACTAAATAACTCACAGTCAGACATAAAGATCATGGTTATACTATGTTCATTGATTTCTATACAATATTACTGTTATATATAGTTTTTTCTCATTGTATAAACTACGGGTATATGCTCTGAATATGCCCATCTGTAAAGTGACCATGAAAAATGTCTATCACCTTAATTTGTCTTTCAAATATGTGTTCACCACCTTTTCCAATTACTGCCAGCAAGGTAAGTCAGATCTATTAACCTTTTCACTTGTTTCTTTTCTATATAGGTTCTTACACTATATTCATCACTGCATGATCTGCAAATCTTCTACAAGCACATTAACCAATGTGAATCACTCCTACAACAATTATTCATTCCTTTAACCATTGTTTAGAAAGAAGCAACTGCATTTTTACTTCTAACTTTTAAATTGTGCTTCATGGTTGAAGGGGAGAAATAGCTGGGGTTGGGTGCTGGTATGGTTGTGTTTAAAAAAAAAAATAAATAAAAATTCAGCAACAAGTTGGCATTACCAGGTTTTCTAAGAAGTCTTAGAGGTGAAGCAGCACACACACAAATAAGGAACATGCTCAACTAGCATGACCCTTAATTACAGCCATTCAGAGGACAAGAGACAAGTGATAAGTCAGCTAAAAAACAAACTAAGTTCAGGAATAAATTCATCTCCACTGATTTCTATAGAGTATGACTGCTGCATTCATCCCACATTCCCCACTTCCGCCATTTACTGTATCAAGTGAACATTAAGAATAGACTCTGCATGGACAGACACAAAGAAACTCTGGTCACACTAAGAACTGAATGCATACCAGTTGTACATTTTTATTTTCAAGGACAATCCATCCACAGGACCACAAAAATTACATCAGTAACAAAACTTGTCACTGAATGAATAAAAACTTCTAACATAAGATCTTCATTGTCCTAAATTCCAGTTGCAAACTACTTATCTGTGGAAAGACAAATAAACCCAAGATCTTATTGAAGCACAAAAAAAAAAAGTAAGAGAAGGGTTTGCTCTGAAAAGAAAAGATCACATGAGGTATATGGAACAAATTGCTGGGGAAACATGCATATTAACCCTTCTTTCTAAATGGCATGCAAAGTGATCTGATTTTTTGAAGGTGACAAAACAGCCACAAACAGAAAGCAAGTTTCTTGAATTGCAGTTCAGCGCTGTCTTTGAAGGTCGTTATGGTATTACAGTGCAACTCAACTAGTTTACTTATTTGTAATGATCTAAGCTGCTACAAGTTGTGAACTGTGAATGTGGCACATCATAGTCCCAGTGGGTGCCTGTGCTCTGACATTTCAGCCTAATTGGTAGAGTTCATTTTACAGACAAAAGAAAGTACATTGTAAAATATATTTTCACCAGCCTCTCCCATTGAACATAATTCTCTAAAAAAAGGTAATAAACTGCAAAATGTGTGCTTATGGTATTGTTAGTATCCAAAATGTTTAATTATCTGAATGATAATTAAACATGTTGCCATTTTCAAGAGCAATGAAATAGCTTTCAGCAAGTAATGACCTGGAAAACAAAATGCATAGAATGAAATAGTTTTAAAAGGCAATATGAAATGAAAAATACTAGCATAGAAATAAAATGGTAGGCCGTTTATGAAGTAAGGTTGGAGATGTGAAACAAACAAAAAGAAATTTCAAACATGTGAGAAATTATTGCCTAAATCACATCTGGAACTCTAAAGCCAGTATCAACTCTGGTCATGTCACACTTTAAAACCAAGACTTTGTTTCTATATTCTAAGTTTCTGCCAGAATTCTTTTATTTTGGTTTCCTAATCCTCTTGACAGCCACCTCTTGTAAAACAGCGTACCTTTAATTCTGTAGAACAGGGTGCTACACACGTTTGGGGAGGTCTTAGAGCGACTGGGATTTGGGGCTTGGCTGAGAAGGGAACTAATTTAGTAAGTGATTTCAAATATGCACCTTCAAAAGCTTTAAAACATTCTCCAATACTTAGGAAATTCAGTTCAAAGCACTGTAAATTAGTACGACAATTCTTTTTTGGAGTGGTTTTTTTTTTTTCCTACCACTTTCACAATCTTTTGTACTTTGCCAGCTTTATCATAGTTACATTTTCTTTATAAATTACATGGGACTGTTCCTGATAGGACACAAATATAAATGTTTATTCAATTAATCCATAAAAATGGTTTTAGATCTATCAGCCAGTTCTTCTCCATTTGAGTTGATTTTATTCTGGTTTCTTAATGAAAATGTTTTATATCAAATAAAATGCATTAGAGAAGAACAATATCGCCTTTATTAACCAAATCTGTAATCTAATTTTTAAAAATCAAGTTATTCTGACAAGATCAGTATTCCATAAACCTGTTGACTGTCTCTAATTATATTACTTTCTTAATTCTTCATTAATCAACCCTTGTATTGGCTGTTCTATTATTGTGTTTAGAATTAAAGTCAAAATGACAAGCTTTTAATTAATTGGGTGATCCTGATCCTTCATGAGAGTATTTTTAATGTCGGTTTTCAAGTCATCTGGAACTTTCCAGGACTGTTTCAGATTTATTTATTTATTTAGACCATAAACAAAACCAGATAACATTAAGAGTCTTGACAATCCATTTAAGGTTTCTAGACTTACTGATCACCTGAGGTGAAACTTGGCACAAGCTGATGCTTAATATGCTCCTCAACTTATTGTTATAATGGAAGCTATTTCATTATGATACCATATAAAAGCATCACTTAGTACATTCCCCTGCTCAGCACTAGTAGGGGGACTTACTGGAAAATAAAATGAAGAAAGTGAAATTCACTCAATTCTGCCTCACAGTGTCTAGGCTGAAATTAGGAGGAAAGAATTATGCTGCCCACTTTTAAAACGAAACAAAGTTGAAAAAATTAAAAAAGCAAAGAAGAATTAAATGAGGAGTAAAGATTCATCTATCAGAAAACAGCCCCAAAAATCAATGCCAATAAGAACCAGGGCTTTTAGGAAGCCTGTCCTAACCTTGAGAGGATGTTAATCTGGACTTTATCCAGATCTCACACTAGCATGAATGACATGATATTTCTCTGTAATGGCTTTGGAGGAGAAAGACATATGGGGAAGAGAGGAATAATAATAAATGCATTTGAGAAATCTCATGAACATCACTCCCCCCAGCATGCGCTCCTGGTACTGCTTTCCTTCCACATCACCACTCCTGCTGCTCACAGCCCTCCCTCCAGACTCTGCCAACACTGCCAAAATAAGAGTGAAAAATCAGTGTGCTTCCAAAACTGACATTTAAATGCTGCAATGAACAGAGTAACTTTCAAAACCTCATTAAAATTTCCCGTTTAATTTTTAATAGAACGATAAATGAAAGTACAATAAAAGTACTATAAAAGTTTGTTTTATTTAGGTACTTACCAATCCTCAAATGCTATAAAAGTAATACTGCAGTCCAAAACACTCGAGAGACCTTAACTATGAAAGCAAACTAAATTGAAGTATCAAGCACACTAAAGAATCATACTAAAAGATTTATTTATTTCAGTTGCAATTAAAAACAGAAGTCACAGTTCAAAAAAGAGGTCCATTTTTCTGAAAGGGTAAGATTATTTCAGGATGTAGTCATGTTCTTCAGAAGCAAACACAGACCGAAAATCTGCAAATATCAGTGCCCAAACTCTGAAGGAGCTATAATCAGGCTCTGAGTTATCTGGCCTGGGTGCACCCATAGCATTTTCAAGTGCTGGAATATGAATTATTGCTCACATCCATTCTTTTACAGCTGGAATGGGCACCGTGGATTAATGTACTGCAATGCATTTTCTTTCCACAGTGCTCCTCTTGGAAGTGTGATCTATTGACTAGTTACATGCAATCTGGATAAATCACAATGGTCTCAGCGCTCTGTTCTGGGAAAAGCTGCCAAACAAGCCAAGGTGAGGTGGGAGATGGAGGAATTGCTTGCAAGATAGGGGAGCTCTGGGTGGGGTTGGCAACTGCTGTTTTTTCTCCCCCAGCCTCTGTCACACAGCTGAAGTGGTATCCTGATCTAGTGTCCTTTGTCAGAAAGACAGCCGCTAACTTCAGCTGAAGGACTTCCCTCAACTGGCTGGACTTTGCACTGAATCCCTGAATGGCCACCATGTTAGGTGCCAATGACCATTACCACACCTTTCTATAGGTAATTTGTCCCACCCTGCCCACTGATAGAGGCTTCAGAAAGAAGGCAAAGGAAGAGGTCACTACATATAACACAGGCTTTGAAAAGAGGAACCAACCTACCTAGGTCTGCTACCCCAACCCTAAGGGAAGAGCTTCAGTGCAATTTACTGCTGAATATAACACTACAGAATAAAAAACCAGCCATGAACAAAGCTTATCCCAAAAATGAAGTGCAAGCGAGTTCAGGAAACCCATGTCTCATCGTATAATGGCACTGGCAATGTGGCAGCAAGAGAGTTTCCAGTTAGTGCAGACAGAGCTTGCAGCTGCAAATACCAAAAACATGATACTAAGCAAGGCTGAATATAGCGAACAGAAAAAGTTGAAAACTGATTTAGAGGAGGTCAGTGTCTGAACTTGCAGTTTACTGCCAATTCAACTGAGTCATCAGCATCGCACTCCTTTGAAAAAGAGAATACCATGCTTAATTTACACAATCTGACAAGAATTTGGCTAGGCAGTCTGCCCGGTCACCTGCTAGGTAACTCAGCTGTGCTACGTTCCTTTCTTATGTATATAATCATTAGGATTCTATATGTGGTATGGGTAGCTGCACAGTGGCAAGCAGCACAATAAGCAGAGTATGATCGCCTGTGCCAGATGATGGTTCAATTCAGATAGTTCTTCTATAGGATGCTCCCTCAGTAACAATTCTGGTATTCAATCCTAAAGTGAATATGATGAAGTTACTTAGTCCAGACTTTCTCCATTGTTTAAAAACCTTTGTTTTTGTTTTTTTCATATCATAGCCAACTGGTAAACCTATATGGAACAAGAGACTGATGCATTTGGTATCTGATAGCAAGATGTTAAATGTTTCCAATTCCTATCTGGCCAAAAGCCCAGAAACAATCATGAGTGCCAAACACATTTGTAAAAACAGAAACTTATAAATATCGGTGTAATGTGAGCCCTTCTGCAATGACAAATGTAAAACAATTTTTTAAAGTATCACATCCATTTAATTTCAAGTTGTTCATCTTTAGTTTATTCTAAAAACGTGTCCAACTTGTAAACAACAAAATTATGAATAATAAAAATATGTAATTTAAGCACTCAACATGTATTTCAGCTTCTCTTGAAGTGTACATTGTAAGTCTCTAATGATATCTGCTTTTAGGGAAAAAAGGTAAAGATTCTGTGTGGAACATTATGGTAACTACTTTTCTGCAAATATTTCTTCTCTGTCCACTTGGGGAAAAAAAAAAAGATGGAAAATGACACATTTTTCTGCACTTTTATTAGTTTTCAAAGATTTAAATAATTTAAAATGCACTGCTGCAAGAGACTCAAATAAAGAGCTCGGCTGACACAATCAGTGCTGTATTTTCCAGAATCCTCCTGTGATGTGGACTGCACCCAGATTTACAAGTCCATTGCCTCACATACCAACATCCTAAATTCACATGTATAGCACACAGCAAAGCCTATAAATCCAGCCTCCCACCTCGAACCCTCCACCTCCACTCTGCAAGTGTAGAAGGCAAACAACACTGACCTAGGTAGCACTATACACATCCCACATCAGCACAAGCAGATTCTATCCTGCGCTGTCCCTTTCACTCCACTAATTTTAAAAATCAATTAAAAAAACAACATTTAGTTCTCCAGACAGCCACGCACAGTCACTTTGTCAGTGGCAACATTGCCAGGGTTGCTCTGTTTAAAATCCCAAGAAAATGAATAAAAAACCTTAATTTTGCTTGTTTTTCAATGTTTCTCCACATTTTTCTTCTTGGTTTTTTGTTTGGGGTGGGTTTTTTTTTTTTTTTGTTTTTTTTTTTTTTGCTAGAGGTGAATTCAGCACTATCCTGTATTCTGTGTATACTGAATTCAAAATGAAGAAATGTGCAAAATGTAAACAAATAAACGTTCTGCACTTGAAAAAGGCATGCAGAAAGCAGTCCAGCTCCCAAGCCTTCAACTGCAGGCAATCATATGCCAGCACTGCACCACTGAACCAGCATCTCCACTGTCGTCCCTCGAGGTTAACTGTTACTGATAGCTAGGTCTCTGTGATGGATAACCATTTTGAACAAAATTATTATGATAATAACAACAAGAGCAATGTCATTAGCAACAACAATAATATCACCAATGTATATTGTTCCATTCTCAGCTCTGATAAAGCTATAAAGCTCCCCCCCTTGCTCATTTCACTATCAAAATCAAATAATACAGGCAACAGTTTACAAAAATCAAGTCAGTTTGAAAAAACTGAAAACACACAGGGCTTTTTCTCCAACTGCTCGACAATTCTTCATGGTTTACTGAAAATAAGTAGGAGCAAGCAATTCCACTGTGTACATATATTAAGCTTTGGACAGGCTGAACTATTGACCTCCTTTGCCACTAAAATATCAGTTAATCATAAAACTGAGCTGTGAGCTGTTACTCAGAAGCAGCAGCCAGTGTAAGAGAATAACTTCTAGCTTACAGTTGATAAAGCAGGCTAAGTGGACAATTTTAGATTACCACATATTTCCTACACGTCCCTAAAGAAAAGGCAATCGCAACTCAGAGGATAAGATCAGGACAACACAGCCTAAAGCCACAGAAAACGACCTTAAGGATTACTTCTAATTAAAGTGCTACTCTCTGCCTTTTGTTTTGGTTTTTCAAGTGCTTGAGAAGTGAATAATTTAAGCAACTACACCAGGCAAGAGGTGTAGTCATACTGAAATAAAGCCCAGGTGCCCCGTGAGGACTGATAGGAAGGAAGAAGCCTTCAGCATCAGCAGCTTGAAATGATTTCTGCCTAACCACACACAGCCGGGAACACAACGCAGCACTCGGCACCAACTTCAGCTGTGCTTAGAAATGGAAATAAAAAGCTTACACCTGGCTATTAAGGAGGATAATGTCAGAAAATACTGTTTTGCTTCACATGTTTTAGTCTTCAGCCATTTAGAAACACTTAGCATTTTCATATATTTGACTGCTCAGCACTATCTTTAAGTGCAGATTGATAAAACAACATGCATATTTTCTAGCAAAATGCTGTCATTCAGCTTCAGTGCAGGACAGATTACCTGGGAAACACCAGGTTGTCAGAGGACTTTTAACTAGTGGAAGAATTATCTCTTCATTATAAAACAATTTTGTTTAGCATCAGTGGAACCATTTACTATACGAGTCACCAGACACTGGATTTGCTATGAGGAAGATGGAAAATGATCTAAATACCTAATAATAAAAGTGCATGTCTGATACTGAGATAAGTAAAATCATTGCTCAGATCATTCAGAAGTAGGATACATTTCCAGAAAAGCACAGGCCAACTGATCAATAATATATTATTAAGGAAAGTCATGAAATTATAAATACTGAATGACTTATGTAAAAAATAGTTTTCAATCTTCATTTGAAAACAATGCTAATATTTGCTTAGATATTAAATAAACAGAAAGCAGAACACTAACCTATTCTTATTGATGTGTCAGTGAGTTTGCTATTGCTGCTACTTGGAATGTAAACATTCAAATGTCATCAGATCAGCAATTGTTAATGTGTGCTTTTTAATCAGTATAGAGAGAAGTCAAACTTCATGCTGAAAACTCATTTATTTCCCGCCACTCATACTCCTGCTGAGCAGTTAATCAATTATAATTTGTTTCAGAATTTGAACTAATACATATAAAACTTATGGGAAGACAAAACTGACAAAGAACATCGACAGAAAAGAGAGTATCTGTCTGAAAAATAAGTGATCTTGTCAGAAACAAGAATTAGGAATAATTGAAGAATCTCCAGAAAGAAGATATTGCTGCAGAGATGTCACCCAATATAGCACAGTAAATCACCTGCCAGTCACTCGTACAATACCAGCAGCAGCAGAGACTGCAGGCAGGGTGAGCTATTCCATTATTAGCTTTACCTTCTCTTTGAAGTCTTCACTTTGGAAGAGACTAACTTTTATGTTCATAATTTGCCTTATACAAGTAAAACATTTTAAAAAAAATAAATATTCATATTGACTTTGGTTGCAGTTACTTTACAGAAGCCTTGGGAGAACACTGTGGAAAAAGGAAGGTCTGTCTTAATTTTCCAGACAGGCGAGGAGGCAGCAAGGGTGACCTGCTGCTCAACCTGGTGCCGTCCCTGACTCATCCCTGATGTCACCACAAACCCTTGCTGACTCACCTTTTTTCCAATTGAAACTGGTTAATAATAACATCTATTTGCCTTCGCTTTCATGGAATAAGAGCCAGTCTTACTGCAAGGTAGACAGCTCGAAATGCTATTAATCTTAAAATTATATTGTCACAGAAGTTCCAATCTTTCTTTTCAAGTATCTTTTTGATCTGGTTCATTTCATTGTGGGTTAAATTGAGTTGAAAATTTGTCACAAGGCTGGCTAGATTTTGGTGGCTTCTATGTGAGTGTCAAGTTAAAAACAAATTAAAAAAAAAATAATTCATGTGCCCAATAACACTGTTTCTCCTAACCAGCTTCTAAAAAAGTTGTCACATAAATCATGACTTCCTTTCTTTTTCCTTCCCATTAAAAAACTTTAGTCTGTCACAACCTGGGTATATGAAACTATACTTTCTCAAGGGCTGGGAAAAAGAACCTGAACATTTGGGATTTGTTAGTCTCAGCTCAGCATCCTGAAAACAGAAGCAGTTTTCAAATTCCTACTTTTTCCAGAACAATGCCTAAACCAATGTAGCATAACAAATGAACGCTTTAACCTTACTTAGATCTCAACGACTGTTATCTTAACTGATGGACATACAGATCTTTCTACTTCACAGGGAAGACAGACTAGATTATAAATAACATCACAAATGAAAAAAAAATGTCTTCAGTTTTGTCTTTTTCCATCTGTGTGCTTCAGCTTCTGACAGTATCTTGCCCGATATTAGAAAAGACTGCTAAATTTTCTGGGACTCACACTTATTGACCTAGTCTGCTTAAATTTCTGGCTTCTGATCCAGACTCTGACCATCTTCCTTAAGTAAACAAAATGAGTGGTCATTCATCATTCTTAGGTGAGAACTTGAATAGCTGTCCCATTTAGGTCTGCCACCAACTTGTGAAAAAAATATTTAATTTCTATTTCCATTTTATATACCAACACATACACATGATACATGGAAATCTGCAACTGCAGCTCTTCTTTCTTACTCTTTTAATGCAGTTTTGAATAGATGGTTATCAGCACTCTTTGCTAAATCTAATATAGTGCAAACTTTAAAATACTGTCAGGCATTAAAAGCCCTGAGTTTAGGGAAAAAAACCCTAATAGTCTGATGTTCAAATCTATAATTTTTCTCCTCTGTAACTATGAGACATAGGTATTATCTTTCTTCTTAGGAAAGCTAAGATTAAAATAACTGCAAGTAGCTTTAGAAGGAACAGCACACAACACAAGTTGCCAGTGCTTAATCTTCTTGCTGTTGGTCACACAGGGACACTCTAAAAAACCAGAAGCAGACTGCAGGATTCAACAGCACATGATTTTGGTGGTTGTAGTAAAAACATGGTGAAAACACTCTCTATTAATGTTTGCAATTCTATTTTATGAGTCAGAGATTTCCGTAGTTTTTCGTAGTAGAAAAAATACACAGGAGTACACTGCAGTTTTTGTAAAATTCTATTTCTTAAATATTCTCCCCCCCCCCGCAAGTTTCTTTATGTGCAAGTCTAATTAAAACATAAGTGAAGATAACGAAGGTGATAAAATAGGTGGTTTGTCCCTTCGGTAACTATCCTTCCAGGGTTAGCAAACAGCAACCTAGACAGTGATCAGGCAAAGCAGGCGGCGCAACAAATCTTTACTGGCCCAGAAACTTGGGGATCCTGTGGGTACCAAGGACACTCTTACATTCAGCTACAATTAGAGCTGGCAAGTCCATCAACCAATTAAATCATTAAATAAATAGTTTCATTTGTTTGCTCATTATTCCAAAGTGGCACTCACCAGCACATTTGGTCCTGGTGATGAGCGGTGGTCCTGGCTGTCCAGTCCCACCTTCTCCTGGTCTGGTGAGCAGGACTCGAATCTCATATTCGGTGTCGGGGTCCAAGTGCCAAAGTTTGTATGTTGGTGCATTGACAGCATGGGTTTCGGTCCAGGTCCCAGATGTCATTCGGTACTCCACTTCCTTCAGGATAATGGGTCCGTCCCCAATGATCGAGTTGGCATTCAGCTGAATCAGCAAATATGTGGGCCCAACGCCCAGCAGCTGTGGGGGTGCTATTGGCCGCGGTGGCTCTGTAGTGGAGATGGAAAAAAAAAAAAGAAAAAGCCAGTGATAAAACAAAAGTTAAAAAACCCATTAGGAAGAGGGCTCTTCTCACAAAAAGTTGTCAGGTTTTGGTCAGCAAAGGTTTCAAAACTCAAAAGCAAAATCAAACTGACATCAATGAAGAAGAGTTGAGGAGAATTTCAACTGACGGTTGAAAGCGCGTGGTGCACCACTGGCATCTGCCCAATGCTTGTTTTTTCCATTTAGAAATCTCAGCTAGGGACCACAAAATCCTATCTGATTCACATATTACTACTTAACATTTTTTTTCTGAACAAAAATAAATCTGCATGCAAGCTCATTTATATAATTTACTATGGCAATAACTTGCAATTTTTAGAAACATAACTGATTTTCTTCTATTGACAGAAGCCACATATGTACTTTCCATAAAGAAAGAGTGGCAATTATTGATACACTAGCCCTGCACAGAATATTCTTAAAAATTGGTATCTCTGCAGTTCATATTGAAATCCACCAGATGCAGTTAGGGTAAAAGATACAGATGCCTATTACAGGCACCTAGAACACTCAGAGCTGAGCAAAACTGCCAGGAGAATGACAAAATAAAGACTTAGAGCAACAACATATGATATTTTGTTCTTCGGTAACTTACTACTGATTTAGAAACTCAAACAGCAGAATAAACGTTGCCTTTAGTATCCCTCTGTTCTCATCAGCTTTTTCTTGCCTAAATATTTCAACGCAGCTGCAGAGTGAAAAGGTAGTGACAAACCAAACAGGGAGGTGAGGTCCCCCTTGCCCCGAGAAATGTTTACGTAGAGAAGCAGCACACTACCTTGGCATGATTTATTTTAAGAAACAATTCACAAACAACATGTACTTTTCTAATAAAATGAATCCACTGATAAACACGGAAGGTTCATTTTCATTCCAGATGGCTCATATTTCAACTAATTTGTTTCAGTTAATTAGGCAACAATGCTAAATTCAATGCACACAGGGGTTTCACACAGCAGCGATGCAGAACTAACAACACAGCAACTCTGAGCAGGTAGAAGGGATCTCATGGCCAGTAGGTTAAAAATAACAATTAACCCCATCCAGACTTATGGATTTCCCTAGAGGGGGGCCCTTCTCATCACCACTACCCTCACCCCTCTGCACAAGAGAAGTTAAGATGCAGAAGCATTGCACATATTCTGCCTCCTGGGAATGACCCCATCCGTGTCACTAACAGAGCCTGTGGTGAGGAGTGGCGATGGAGAAGCTCCCAGAGGGCCTCTAGACCTAGACCTCCTTTGACATCCCCTCCTCCCTGTATGGTAAAAATCAGCTAACAACTCCCTGGTTCTCTATATCCAGCAGTAAAATTTCCCTTCCACATACCAGAGCTGGCTCCCAACAGTGTATTTACCAGCTCTGTAAGGAATCAGATTTCGCACATTTTGATACAAAAGTATTTCTTGCAGACTTTTTTTCTAAACTAGCTGCATCTTAAGCCACTCTGTTTGGAGACCAGGGAATCTGTGAACATGCCATAGTGTATGAAATTAGAGCTGATTTTCTGCTCCCAGAGTGAAAAGGTGAATGCTCTAAGGTGTTCCTGTTTCTGCTTTGGGATATACAAAACTCTAGATAAATTATCTTAATTAATTATTAACATGTTTCACCCTGTTTTGGCAAGATATGTGCATATGAACTAATTTAGATCGCTACCTGCATCAAAACTCAAAAATGCAGCTGGGCTTAATGCGGGCAGTTTATTTACTGTGGAACTAACATACTAAATGTCAAACTAACAAATTCTAAGGTCAGTGTATATTACAACAGAAAATGTAAACGTTGATGAGCATGATGCACTACCAACTCCAAGTTATGTCTAAAATATAAGACTATGTTTAGAAGTATACACTTTGATTGAAAGCATTGATTATCACAAATAAAACCTCACATTAATGAGACTAATATACCACTGTATATTAATTTTTTATGTTAAGAGGTAAAGCATATTCTTATATTAGCATGTGTGTTTTGTTTTTAAACTCTTGAGGACAAGGAGACTTACTTATAAAATCTCTCCCAGTTCCAATAAATTATGCATGCATTTTAATCAGTTGGCAAATGAACAAGTAATTGCTCTGCAGCATTATTAATATTCTCCATAATATAATATACTATCAGAACCAGAGGTGAGGTGCAAACAGAAATCCCAAAAGTACACTAAGTATCAACTGAAGCATGCAATCCCAATATACCAGGATAAACTTTTCTGATGTTACCCAATTAACTTTATATTAATTATTCTCATTCATTATTCTATAGCCAGATCCATCAAATATTCCCCAATTATAATTTGAAATAACATAATTTTATTCTTTATATATAGAAACCTAAAATTTTTACAGTTTAATAATTGCTATTGTTAACTAAAAGACAGCAAAAAGACGTTATTCATGTTTTGGTTGACATTCCTCTAGAAAATAGCAGACATATCAACAATAGTCCTCCTTCAGTGGGTTTTTAACACAATTTACTTCCTTCAAGGAAGTAATGTTGCTGGATTTTCATTCTAGCAATCTGTGTCCACCTAGCAGTAGATAATACAGTGTCCTGAGAAGACAGTTTGCCAAAAAATGAAAAACCTCTTATATAAGGTATGAAAAAAAAAAAAAAAGATGTGTGAAAGGGAACCCCACAAAAAAATAATGCTCTCAGAAGTTTGGTCTGGTTTATAAACAGCAAAAAAACTCAGCTTCATCCAAGCCAGCCAAGTGACAGGTTTGAAGTTTAGTGCCTGGATCAAAGATAGGGTTCATAGCAAGATGAGGCTTACCAGTCAGTCACCCCTAACAGCAACCAAGGCAAGCTGCCTGCAGATGGCTGCTATTCACATGCATTTTGTGGCTTTCAGTCACCCACAGCCAGGTCAGGCAGCACAGTGACCTTCTTCCATACCCTTGCTGTCCTGGTCACTCAACCAAACTGGGGAACTTTACTTCTACCAAAAACCAACCCACCCTCCCGAATTATTATGAGCAGCTCTGGCTAAGGCACACAGTATTCCTACAAAGCGACTTTCACTGAGCATTTTATTTTATGAAAAAAAAATATTTCAACCCATGGATGGTTTATTTAAGACAATCACACTAAACAGTTTGAACAAAGACCCTGCACAGTGAGTTTCATTTCTTCCTTTGCTAAGCACAACATTTCAAATTACTTTTCCAGTGCAACTAGTTTGATTACTGACTTATTTTCCGACCGTATTTCATAACCACTGCTTAAAGGTGTTAAATTTGATGAAATCCCTTCCAGTACACATGGCCATTAACATCTCTGAAAGATTATATACAAGGACCACTTGTACATCTGCAAGACATTAAAGAAATGAAAGTATTTTCATGCACCGTATTTTGCAGTATTTGGTCAGTTCTAGTTTTGACATAAAATGCCCACAGCTAAGTTAATAAAAAATTAAGACTGACATTTCATCAGCACAAAGTTCCCATTCTGCTGAGCTACTAGCAGTACACTATGCTCACATTAGTATGTATATGACACTACGTATTAAATGTACTGTGATATTTAGGCACCAATGACTAGAATAAGCATGCAGTATCAAACCCAGCAATAAGCCTTCTTACAGTTAAGCAGTTGTGTCATATTCTTAATATTAAATATTGTATGCAAATAATTACACATTCATAAACACACACAAAACAAACAGAAAAGGTCACTACTGTTATTAATACAGTAACTAGTATACATAAAGCTTCCTACATTCCCAAGTAACATATGCATACTATGTTGCTTAATATTTTTTTACCTAATAGACCAGTAGTGACAATAGCCCTACTATGTTGCCCTCCAAGACTAAACAGCTCCTAAATTTAAAATAAAGGAAGGGAGTTTCATCAGTATCCTTGTACATATAATCATATGTAATCATATACTGTCAATGATCAGTTCCAAATAGGAAAAAAAAATAAAAAAATCAAGCAAAACTAGAATCCTACAAGTTGTTCCACTTTGGAGGACAAGCTGAACCTGGATGCATGTTTGATAAGCTCTTATTACTTTACATGAAGCCATGTTTTGCCGAGCATCACATGTACCAGTCACAGGAGACTGTTGCCTTGCTCACAGCAGAAGGGTTTGGGGAGATGGGAGGGAGAGGGCTGGTTACCACACAGCCCAAACATGGAAGACAGGTGCATACCCTTTGTTCTTGCCACTCACCATCCCACCCTTGCCTCTCACAGAAACTCCATACATTAATACCCTGAGTTAACAGACTGCAAGCTCCTGCTGTTCACACGTGAAGTGTGCTCTTCCCTCTGGTGACAGACAGCACATCCAGTCTTCTCTGCCAAACACCTTACATAAAGCTATACAGTTGGTATGCTGATGGGTATCGACAGTTTAACCCAATAAGTACAATAGAAGTAATCATAAGAAGCTTAATTTTTACAAATATAACAAAGCATTAATTTATTAAAAATGGACCAGCATCAGCCTCACCACTCCAGAAATAAAAATCAGTATCTTTTAACTATACTATAAAACTGTCAAGAAAGTAGGTAAATAAAAAGAATACTACTTTCCTTTAAACTTTTTCATAAGTCAAAGAAACAAACAAATAAATCCACATAAATACAGACAGTAATGGATGTTCCAGGGAATGAAGTGGAGATGCCTCCACAAATGACTCAAAACTGACTCAGCTTCCACTTAGATAAAACTCATTTCCTCTTCTAGGGAAATTTCCTGCAAACCTGTTTAAGGATGTCTGCACATTTCTTGCAAGTACCTGGGTTTCTGGTTGAGGTTCAATGCCTGACTTACACTGGCTATGCATAGTTAGAACACGATCCTTGCCATACAAAGTGCCCTGGGACCAGAGGCCCTCAGGAGTGCAGTCTGAGACACCCAAGGTTTATAGGCCAAGTGGAAAATCCCTGCCTGCAAGGAGCTGAACCCGTGCGAAAGTGTGCTGGTGCCTCTGCGCTGGGCTCCAGATTGCACATGGAGAAGTTGTAGCAAAGCTGCATCAGAAAACCCACGGCATGGAGCTAGTGTGGGGAAGCAGGCAGACAATCCCAAGTAACAGCCATCCTGCTTCAGTACTCTTCTTATACTAGAAGATTACATACAGCTTTAGGGATTGACATGTTTTAAAAATACTGAAAAACCAAAGAACCAGGAACGTTTTGTTTAAAAGTTGGAGAAAATGTATGAGATTTAGCAGAAAGAATTATAGCAGTTAAGTACTTGCAGGGAAACAACATTCTCAGTCTTAAAAGCTGGTTAATCCAATGGAAAAAAAGAATTAACAAGCAGCAGTGACTGAAAGCTTAAATTCCAATACGGTATTAAGCCACAAATTTAGCAGTGAGAACAGTAACTGAAGAACAATAACTGGTAATACTGTAGGAAATTCTGCATTCTCTGAGTGCTTTCCATCAAGGCTGGATGTCTTCTTATAAATTATATGTTAGGGGGTTGGGGGGGTGGGGAAAGAAGATGAGAACAATATGTAAGGTTCTGAAGAAGTACAACTGAAAGAAATTATGCAATCATAAAGGTGGTCACAAAATGAACTATGAAAAGGTTGAGGATAAAAACAAACCACAGAGACTTTCAGCACAAATACTATGTTCCTTTTATTTTCAGAAAAATCATTCCACATGCGGTATGTCTTTAATATAAACTACAAATACCTTCATTCAGCTCTCCAACATGGTTAGGAAATATTGCTTTGCTAGGAAAAAAACCCCAGAATTTAAGACAGAAAAATTGTATTAACACAAACAGGGGGCTTTGCCAAGTAAGGGGAGAAGCATCACAGAAAGCAGTACGTGCCTGGTGGGAAATTCTTCTACTTGGTTAAAAAAGCAGGTTAAGGCAGGGGATTGAGGGAACCCGAGCTGAACGAACAGATCCAACTAACAGCAGAGGATCACGAACCTTAGAGTCACAGAAAGCCTCTGCAGTTTATTTTAGTTTCTAACAAGATCTCAAATTTTCACTTTCTCTGTATGACAGACTACACTCACAGCTCAGTCTGTCACCCTATACATGCCATCTCTAGTGAGTACTTAGGTCTTTAATGGTTTTGTTGTATAACACACAGAAGACAAATAAAAACCCCAACAGCCATCAATGAGATTGCCCAACACAGCAAGGACAATTCATTAATGGGAGTTGAGTACTCTACTGGGCTTCTGAAAAAGTGTATGTGTGGGGGGAATGCCACTCTTCTATTTTATTTTTTTCTGCATTATTAAGAACACACCACTAGATGCACATTTCTCTGAGACCTTCTAATCACCAGCCAACACTTCACATGGGAAGTCCAAGAGCAAAGTCACATCATGACAATCTTAACTAATTAATTAAAAGATGCAGACACACACTCATCTTTAAGTAGAGCAATGCTGTTGTTACAGGCTTTGTTCGCAGGATTCTTGCTTGCACACCATATAGTGATACTTGGTATTCTCTCCTGGGCAACCCACCTTATTTTTGTGGCAAAAGAGGAAACTAAGTGTAAGCTTATTCTTGGCCAAATATACTATGCAACAGCTACAGAGATTATTCCTGCTCAAAAGACATGATGCATCTGAAAAACGTTAGAATAAAGGAGCAAGTGCATAAGCAAGTCTTCAATTGCTGTAGAACTGCCCATGGAAAAGGGAAGGGTTGAGAGAGAGGCAGCTGCCACAACAGTCTTTTCAGTTCCCAGCTGGCTCCCAACCTCTTTTTCCCCAAGGGTTACACTTCCGTCTACCACCTTCCTACCCTCTTCTCAGTTGGGTTCATTGTATCAGTTACATACCACCAGCTAGGCATGAGCCATCACTGCCCAGATCATACTCAGTCCTGTGCCTCACCTTGAAAGATACCCAGACAAAGTGGGAGTCAAAAGCTGGCTTCAGCAGGATGATCTCAACTGCAGGCAGCATAAGTTGTACAGGCTGCAGGAAGGTACACTTGCTTAAACCAGCCGTAACACTCAACGCACAAAGACCTCAGAGGAGTTTTAGAATCAACTCCTCTACTCCAAGACCAATTGCTGGTTATAGATTCATACAATAAAAACCCTACCAGCTGCAAGCACTTTAAAGTTCTCCCATGCCTTGGCCATTCTTCAGGTTTAATCAGTATTTCCTTAAGCCATAGCTTGGCTTCTCTATTTGTTCCTAATCTCATTTACCATTTTGTTTGTTTTTTTATTTTCCCCATTGGTCAAAACCTTCCTTCTGCTCATCAGGTTTAACTCATTTTAAGAGCTGCTTTATTTTTCTACGTTGCTGTTTCTTTTCTGATAGTTTCTATTGTTCCCAACTGTGTCAACTTTGTCTTGTGGGTTCCTGTTTCTTGTGCAAGTTAACATCATCTCCCTCCTGAAAGTATACTGAAGTGAAGGCAGCAAAATCCTTGTCAGCAAATAACTTATTTCAGCATATTACTCCATGTAATTATTTCATGTAGAAAATCATGTAGAAATCAGTAGGGGTTTTTTTGGTACTATTCCAAACAGCCACATACCTTCCTTTACATTTTTTCAAAAAACAATCAAAAGCTAATTTGGACTTATCTCAGCTGATGTCTTGCAACAAAAAGTGATGGAGCCTGCACGAAGGAACTTGAACAGTTTGTGATCTACTATTCTGCCACAAAACTTTTACTCCAGCTCTTTTTTTTTTTTTTTCTTTTCAATGATATTTATGCACAACTTAATTCCTGTTACTCCAGAAACATTCTCTCTGTGACTTTAAAATGAAGTTTATCCCAGTTCAGTATCTGGCATTAGTTGCTAGTCCTCAGATTGAGACACAGTACCTATAAAATGTTACATTTTAATTAAGAGAGTTAGTTATCTGGAACAAAAGAACTCATTCTAAGCAATAGCTTAGTGACCAGGTTGTATCAAGTGATTTATCCAACTCACTTCAGAGAGTCTGCAAGACCATTTTCATTGGCTTTTATTACTTGGAATGGGAAAACAGAAAGAATCTATTTTAAACAAATATTCAAAATAAATATCTGTAACACAGTGAGGTTCAGGTTATTACCTAGAAAATCAGTTACTGGAGAAAAAACAGCAACAAAAAGAAATGGCAAATTGAACAGCAAGCTCACAACACTGGCTTAGGCAGGATACTAACATATTTCACAGTACTATCGTCTCTAATTTTGGGTCCGCAAACAGGGAAAGTATGTCACAATCTCACCTCAAACTACTGATTTATCTATAAGCACCCTCCTAATAAATCAAGTTTGTGTGGTACGTACAGCAAGGTCTGCAAGCTCATGCAGCTAAGATGTATTTAATTTAAGTGACGTGGCAGTTACTGACCACTTGAAGTGCTGAAATAAGAATTATTTCAGCAGAGAAATCTGCTAACTTCTGCACAGTGGTTTTATATCCTATGAATCACTGTGGCATTTTATTCACCTTGATTTGAAACACCACTGCATTCATTTTATTATCTTCCTTTAAATAAAAGGAACAGTGTGCCGCTTTAGCATCATCAGCAGAAACTGTAAACAAGGTTAAGTTCATGCCCAGCTTATATGTAAAAAAACAAGCCTTTCTGAAAATTGGAGTATGTCATCCCTCTACAAAATTTATGAACAGAACACATGCCTATTTTTATTGATTGACAGTAGGCCATACTACTCTGAGAATCAATTAGAAGAGTATGACATATTTTGTCACAAAGATTGCACTGTGTTAAAGACATTTATGCAGTACACTCCTACAGAAAAAATGAATACATGTAAGAAAAAGAGACGCCAGTAATAAGAAGACATTAAAATCTTTAAAATAAAAAAAATTAAAAGAAAAAAATTGCTCAGTAAATGAGTCAGCTATAGAAATGTCTCAGGCAAAGACTTGTTCACAATGACTTCATTATCCACATGAATTGGTAGCTCCCTTGAGACCTCAACTATTTCTTTCCAACAATAATCTCGATCTGCTTCACTGTCAGGAACCAGCAGGTTAAGAACAAAATTGAATGCCTTCATCAAAATTTGTTACTTCCTAAGAGAGAATTACTCTCAACTCTACAAGGTTTGGCAATGAGGTATTTGACAATACTACATTCCACATGCACATCCACATGTTGTCAATGATGAGAAGGAATAAAACTACAGATTAAGTAAAGAGTGCCTGAAGAAGGACAAAGTATTATTACTGGGACTCCAGGACTTTCTTTTACATAGTTATGTAATGAGAATGTAAGTTTCTTTTTCTTCCTGCTTCTCAAGTACTCGAATATTTAATTATTATTTTTTTAATTTCCAGTTTGAGCTGGCTAAATAAACTGACATTGGAAAGATTTTTGCATTTTTGTTGTATCTTTTCATGCTATAGTCACACCCACATTCAGTTTACTGCCTAAATAAACTAAGTGCAGAAACTTTCTCTTAGGCAAACATTACAGTGACATATTAATCAAAGTCAAATACTTCAAACACCCTGCAACAAAACTGGAGAATTTCAGTAGAATTCAGTGACCAAAGAAAAAAAAAAGAGAAAGAAGAAGAAAAAAAAAAAAAAGAAAACTGTTGCAGATTTATACCTTACTAGCTCTGCATCCCTATAAAACGCGAAAGCTGGGAAAAAAACAAACCTCATTAGCACTCCTGGAGTTCAGTGAAAGCCTTAGATATGCCCTACCTGCACAAGGCTACTGATAACAACATGGAATTTCCTACATGCAAGCCCAGCTGTATTTCTTAGGTAAGGTAGAGCTTTCTTGAACTCATGACATGACTTTGCCACCTAGGAGATCTGCACTTTCCTGCATACCAACTGACCCTCCTGCTGAGGTGTTTTGTTTGTCCTGGAAGACTCCTGTGTGTCTCACTTTGGAAGTCACATTACACCTGGCCAGTGCCAATCCAAATTTTTACCAACAGCTTTCCTGCATGCCTTTTAAATGACAGAAAAATGTTTCACATTCTGTTGGGATAGTATCACGGCCAGGCAGAATTCAAAACTATACCATGGTCTAAGTGCAATGAGCTGTATGTATCTTTGTACCTGATGGGTACTGAAATATAAAAAACATGCAGCTGAGAGAAATAGCTGGCATTGCTTTGGTTTTGAAGCATTTAGAGGTTTACTTAATAGTAATTACAAAAAGCTTCAAGCATGTAAAAGCTGAATCATGGACATCTTGCCTTTCCAGCCCACTCCATCCTCTGTAATAAATCTTCTGACCTGGCACCTGAGATACTATTAGCATTCCCAGAACTGCTCACTGCTATGTACCTGTGTAGGCTTTTAAGTATGACAGCCAAGCACTTGCAAGGTGTTTCCCCACCTACAGGGATATGTGCCACATCACTTGCTTCAGGCTGCTCCTACCCCACCATCTTGCACTGTTCCCCCTCAACTGTAACTGTCCTGCAGCACCCTGGGGCTCATCTAGGCAAGACCCAATTCCTTCTCCCATGTCTCTGTGTCTTTCTATTTCTGGTTATTCAATCCATCAAATGAAGGAAGTTATGTACTTTAAAGACTGATTTCACTGTAAGTGTTAACCCAAACCATGGACCTTGATGGGAGAAGGAAGGAAGAAAAGCAGCTCACACATCATTTTATTGAGGCAAGACCCTTACAAATATAGCGGACAGCGGTGATCTTAAGTTCACCAATCATCCCCTTCAGACCATCAGGGCATATATGAATGCCTGTAGAACAGGATAATGTCTCCCTTCTCAGAAGTTCTTCCTCAGGAACTCCATTTCATTGAAGTTAAAAGATTTCTGTCAGCACTTCAATACTATCATCAAAGAAAAATGGATACAGTTTAGTATATGGGTTACACATTAATGATTATCTAGAGATTTTGTGTGTGCTCAGACCAAGTCTATGGGGAAAAATGATAGAATCCATCACTTCTGAGCAAACTTGTTTTTGAGGGGCTGTTTCCTTGCTCAAATCCCTCTATTTTGATTCGTAACCTTTTCCAAGACACATTTATATGTTCCCACCAGCAATGTCTTCACATTTCTTATTACAGCATGCCCAAATATTTCTTGCCAAAAAAGCCAGAAGGCAGCCCACTGGAATGACAGAGAAGGGGGATAATTTTAGGAGGCACCAAAACCCTTTCCTCGATCTATGAAATAAACCAACAGAAACCAGAATGGAAACCCACTTAGTTGATTTTTACACTACAGTTTTACATCTCAAATGTTAATTACACATCACCTAACACCTACCCAAAAAGGCAACCCAGCTCCTCCACTTCCCACCATCAGTGCCGCTGGCAGTGTCACTCATCTACTTTACATCCAAGGCAGTTTAGGTTTAAGCAGTTTAGGTTTAAAACTGATCCTGAGGAGACACTACATGGAGGTTTCCTGCTTTTCTGGGTCCCTAACGCAACTCCTAGTGGATTTACACAAGAGCCAGTGTCAGCACAGAAGCAGGAGCACAAGTCCAGATGCTTGAGAGAGAGGAAAAGGGAGGGCAAGGATTGAGACTGCCTTTTCAGCAGGTGCTGGCTGTTACATCTGCTTAGCTTTACCATGAAAGCCACCTTCAGAAAGGGGCAGGTGGGATACAGGTAGCCAAAAGGAACCAATATCCTTGCCACAGCACCTAGACAGAAATACCTACAAAATGAAGGGAATAGGTAACAAAGCAGCTGCTCACCTACTTGCTGCCAAATGGATTTTGACTGTGATGAAAAGCCTGGAAGATCTTACTAGAAATACAAACCAGAACAAAAATCCACACCACTTCTACATACTAATAAGAAACACATTATGATACATGTTTCTTTAAAGGAATGAACAGAATATAATGACTTATTAAGAGTTTTGATACTGCAGTGTTGTGAAGTAAAAATGGAAGAGTGAAGTTGGTCATGAAATTCTTACATAGTCAATGCAGAGGGATGACTGATTCAATCATATAATGAGAACAGCTTCACTCCTGAGAGGCCACGTTGGGTTAAGGGTTTTTTTTTTGGCTGGTGCAACAAAAATGGGGAATGAGAATATTTGCCTTGGAAAGAAAAAGCAGCATACTACATTAACGGAAAATAGGGTAGCATTTTCAGTTTAAAAATATTTAGACTGGTTTTATTGGGATATTTTCATAATATACTTTTCAGGTAGGACTGTTCTGTTAAAGAGTTTGAAAATCTGTATATTGTAAAGCATAAGAGCTTTGCTATGAAGATATTGTTCTTACAATTAAATTGATACCCAGTGCACTGAGTCCCATATTCACTACAAGACATAAAGTATAGATATCTTAAAAATTAGTATGTGTGTTAGATGATTTGGATTACAAAAATATGTTCTGAGGAGTAGATTGTAGAAGGTTTTTATAAGTTGGTAATATCCTATTATCTTTGTTTTGTTCCAACAAAGATTCAAACTAGGAATATGACAACAAGCTACCAATCATTTACTCTGGAATATCAAATCCTTGAGTACAGTAACAGACTCTAAATTTTGCATCTTATTTCTACTGATATAAACATTTGCTTTTTTTGTAGTAACATTAATGTGATTAGTGTGACTGCTTACACTGTGAAAAATCTGACTAGAATGTCACCAATTGTCTTTCTGATCTCACAAGAACTAGACCCATTCAGTCATAACATAACTGGACAGTCAATAAAACCCAGCTTAAGTGTCTGGAAATCTGCAGCACAACTAATCCACAGTGCTCTATGTACACTCATTAGCAATTCAGAGTTAACTGTACCTCAAGATATGGATTGAATACTGTAAATATAGCACTCAACTGAGAGGCAGAAGCTCTTGCACTTGATTTTGTAGAAACATTCCCTCAGAACAAACAGACAACATGACGGTGGGCCACTGGGAAAGCTTGGCTTTGAAATCCAGCCTGCGCTTGCACTGGGTGGGAGGGTGGGGCAACACTGTTGCTAAATACTGTTCTTACCACCTAAAGAGTACTACTCTGAACAACCCTCCAGATCAGCCTATTTATGTCAAGGCATTTGTCTATTTATGACTAGGTTTAAGTGAAGGGCAACATCAGTGACCCAAATCATGGAACATCCCAAATATGAAAAACAGTTGAGTAGGGCAGGAATCTTCATGTTGGAAAAGAGATAATCTAGGGGTAATATTATGACACAGCTCTACAAAAACCACACACCAGAAAGATGTTAGTATTCAATTAATCTTTGCCTTTTCCAATACAGCAAATATGTCATCAAGTGAAGCTAGCAAAAGACAGGCTCAAACATAAAGAAGAAAGGAAGGGGTCATCATGCTGAAGAAGGCAGCCATCTCATTGCCAAATGCAGGCTCAGCACTACAGCTGAAAGGAATTAGATGGAGAGAGGGTATCAAGGGAAACATCATATATGCTTAATTAAACTCTTTCTCCTATCAAAAGTCCTCTTCTGGCCACTGCTTAAGAATCCTGATTTAGTTTGATCCTTGAACAGTTGTGATTGGCCCTTGTTATGCTCCTGTATTCTGTTAGTCTTCCTCTATTTAAATTCAGGAATTTTCATATTAAATGGCTAAACTGAAGACATACCAAATATAGTGCAAGATAAATGATAATTTTTAAACACAGCCCTAATTCAGGCAACTGAGCTGATTCCCACCTCATCACAGCTTTAATATCTGACATAAAATATGCTTCTATAATAGTCAAATTAAAAGAAGGATTTCATTCTTTTTTGCTACCTTATTTTAACAAGAATTATCTTATTAATTGTTTGATGAGCAAACCTGAGAACGCACAGTTTCTTATTCTACTGCTCCATGTTTTAATTCTTTAATATGATGCTAATCACCATCTCTCCAGGCTGAGCTAGCACATTGAAAGTTCAGTATCTAGCCTTGAGTACTCACATAAGAAAGGCAAAAACCAACAAATCTACAGAAATAATGAGGAGAGAAGTTAGTAGGGCAGAAATTGAACAGTACAGCTTTCCAAATATGAGATCTACTTCTAATAATGTCGTTTAGCATAATATACACAATTATGGAGAATGCTACCTTCAAAAATTACACAAGTAAACTATGGTATTTATTAAACTCACATTGCCTTTATGTACAGGCATTTTGTCTAAGACTGTGTTTGCTTGTTCTGCATGTTGAACCAAGCTGCTAAGAGCACATTACAATAGCACTTGAAGATAAAAATAAATCAGATGTCACCTCATTACCAGTTAAACAAATAGGAACAGTACCTGAAAGAAGCCCTTAAATTTTACATAAGTATTGGTAACAAAAGTATGTAACCATGGGGAAAAAATGTTGCATAATTTTATCAGCAAGCGCTGTTGGCTCCAATATACACAACTAGTAGCACTTCTCCAGGAATTTTAAATATTGCTTTTCATAAAGACAAGGAAAGTCATGACTGCCTCAAATTTTTGATGTGTTGGTTACTTTTTTGAAGGACTTTTGTTTGTTTGTTTGCTTGTTTTTAAATAACTGAAAGCACCAGGAAACCTCTGTCATGGCACTTGCTACCCTTTTGATAAAAGTGATTTTAGGGAAAAAAAAAGACAGTTCTGTCAACTCAGTCAGAAGACTGGTGAATTTGTCTAACTTAACTCTATTTAGGCTTCTACCTCTGGATTCAAATAATTATCTTGCCTGGTTTTAAGAAAGCCTCTGCTTGTTATTCATCCTCCTCCCTTCCTTGTAATGGGAAAGGCAAACTGGGTTTCCAGAAATAATCAGAATAGGCGCAGGTAACTTTTTTTCCAGGCATAACAAAGCCACAACAGAGCATTTTAACCTTTAAAAGCAATCTCCCAAACCTTCCTTTCCTTCACTTTAAGTAAAGTTACATGGTTTGGCCGCTGAACTGAGAAGTCAGAGATCAGCCAGATGTGTATCTCTAAGCTCACCCCACCAACACACTGGCACAGCCTCTTTTCCTGACTTCTGAGATGCATTCTGAGGGTGTAAATCCTTCTGCTTAGTAACCACATGGAGCCAGTGAAAATTCAGGGGCTAGGTGACCCTTTGCACAAAGCCAGTTCTGGATTTTTCTCCAGTCCTCAAATAATCCCTCTCTCAAGGCCACGTAAGTGCAGGAAATCCATTTTATAGTTAAATTTAGTTACAGACAAGATTATAGAGCTATTACAAACCAATCTCACACACACATACTTCTATGGTCTTCTATGGAAGAGACATAGAAATTGAAAACAGAGTAACTCCACATAAAAAGCCCCTTCCTTCTCCTTGGGAATGAAATGGGCTAGATAAGCTGAGGTTGGGTTTTTCTGTGGAGAAGAGGGTGGAGATGTGTGTGGAGCAAAACAGTCAATAACAGTTGAGAGGGTTAAGATTAAAAAAAAAATTGTCAAATAATTAATCCAAATTCAGCAAATAGCTGTAAGAAACAACATTTATATTAGCATTTTCTAAATGACATGTTTTTACTTTTTAGCCTAGTTTCATGTGGGACACTAGACAATAAGATGGAGCATTCAGAAAGTAGTTCAGGATTCTGCCCATAGAGAAGTGACGTAATCAATCTCTAAGCATAAGGATGTTCCACATCAATTCCTCTTGTCTGACTGAACTCGAGCAAGGAGTTGAGCAGAGATTTCCCATTGCCCAAGACAGTGCCTTAACTTACAGGTTCAGAGATTCTCAGTAGAGTCTCTACATCCCGCCTTTTGAAGCTGAACCACTTACTGCAACACATTCAGTAAGCCATATGTCTACCTAGAAGGTCAGGAAGAAAACATGTTTTTCAGCTGTGTCTCAAATTAGTGCAGCAATATTTTTATCTGCAGTGGTAGTATTTTGTGAATAGATGCATCGAGCTTATCTCATTTTCCCTAAAATAATAAAGAATTAAGAAATAAAATGGCAAATAAAGTCAAAGCAGATAAATACAAAGCAGTGCATGCGAGGGCAGGAATCTCTTACAGATTCTAAGTCAGTATAATCAGACAGGAATAATATCTCTGTGGGGAACTTAATGACCATATCATCTCAATTCAGACAAAAAGCCAGATAATATATCAGTGATTATCAGAAACAGAACACAAAATAAAGCACACTATCTTGTGCTACTGTGCAAAGTCATAATGTTCTCTCATCTAAAAATAAAAGAGATAAATCTGGTCTTCCTATCTCCTTCTGGATGGACTAGAAGACAAGACATGGAAAAGTCCGAAATCGAAGTTATCAAAGACCTAGAACAACTTCTATATGTGGAGATATTAAAGTCTGAATTACTCAACATGAAAGAAAGATGATTGAAGGAATCCTTTCTTGATGTTTATGAAATGCCAAATGGCATGAAAAAGATTTTAAAAAGACTAGCCTGCAGTTTCAGAGGGAAGTACCTTCTTCTCTAACTCAAGTTAACCGTGGGAATTCATTGCTGCAGGATGACGGCCCAAAGCACAAGTTCAAAAATGATTTGACAAATTCATAGAGTTCATTGAGGATATTACACACAAATATGGTGATACAGTCTCTGGCTTACTAAATCTTAAGCTGTAGATTTTGAGAAGCTACGATGATGTATGAAGAGAGTGTATGACTATGTGCCTCTTTCATTCTTACATCTTTCCCTAAATTTATAGACTAAATTAAGTAGATCTTTTTTTCGTCCCGTAGAAGTCTTTTCTCAAGTTGCTATCATGTTCTCCAGAGGGAAAAAAAAATAAAATAAAAAAAGTAGCCAAGTTTCTGACTGAATGTTGGACAAAGAGACAAAACACAGGCTTCAATCCAATCTACCTGAGTGCCCTCTGCCTAAAACTACAAATGCTCCAACTCACCTTTTCCTTCAGGGTGTAAATGGCTGTATGGCTACATTTCCTCCCCATTTTATTATAAATGACCAAGTTTCTTTTATTCTGAGGCTTAAATGGAAAGCTCTTGGCTTTAAAATAGAAGTCATTTTATAGAGCTAAAGCAGTATAAGCCAATCAGCTGAAAAAAGACATTAATTTTATGTTGATTTACATCCCTGAATGGTTAACATAATACAGATGTAGTAAGAAGAGCATAATTATGTTGTACCTGCACTAAGTGATCCCATACACATAATATTTTATGAAAAACTTTCTCCCATCCCATCATCCCTTTAATGTGTGTGAGAAAATAAACAGCAAAGGTAAACAAAGTCAGCAAGTAAAATACATTGTTTGAACTCCTTTAACTCTTCCTCTCACTGTAGGCCAATCTATGAGTATTAACTGGGGCTTGCAATTGTTAAATATCTTCAAAGAAGATAAAATTACCACTTGTCTACACAACCTTTCCTGCCAAGGCAAAATGTTTTGCCCTGCTGTCTGCCTTTGTTTCACAGTCAGTATAAACAGTTCCCCCACTGGTAAGTATTCTAACCCTGTGGTGTTTATACTTTTCTTGGCCTGAATTATTTATCATCTTTTTCTCTACAACACATAAAAGAAAAAATGGGTAATGGAAGGGGCCAGTAATATTGCTGAAGCTTGAAGTACCCTTTGAGTGATGTAGATATTTTTCCTTTTGATATGTTGTCTAATATTTCTCAAGTTATTTAATACATTGTTTCTGTCCATGCTCTGGCTCATTTACATCATACATTAACTGACTACAGAAAAAAATTAAAATAAAATAAAATGAAATAAAATAAAATCCATCTGTAGTTCCACCTAAGTGTCTTTAGTGGCACTTTCCTCATCCAGGTTCATAATCTTTTGGTCTTCTGTACACTACCTTTGTATTGCCTTCTCTCTTCTTTGAACTACAAACACCTTAGTGTTCTCTGGTTGCCTGCATTCTTTTAAATGTCTTTTTGAGTAACTTGAATCACTTCTAGTATAACAACAATTCCCTTTTTCTTCAGCAGAAGAATATTTTTAATTTAGACTCAACAAATCACTTGACAAGAGTGTATTTTTCCCCACATTTTTTGTTTTTAAGAGTTTATTGTGTGTGAAAATTTGAAATACACTTTATAGCTGTGCAGTAACGTGTGCATAGCTATTTTATTTTTCATTGACTACAAGTGCACAGATATGTTCATTTTTCCACACTTTAATTGTATGCATACAAATAATAGTACCTTATTTCCTTAGGACGTTGTGGACAATCCACAACAAGTGTTATTGTATTTATGTATTTAAATGTCCTGAAATGATTAATGGAATACCAGGTTGGACTTCAAGAATCATCTTGTCCAAGTTTTCTTTGCAAAAGCACAGTCTAGGCAAGATGGCCAAGCACCCTGTCCAGGTTAATCTTTTCAACTGTCCAATGTTAGGGAATCCACCCCTTCACTGGGAAGATTATTCCAATATCTGATTATCCTTGTGAAAATATTTCCTCTCGTGTCCAATTGGAATCTCCCCAGGAGTAACTTGTACCCATTACACATCACCTTTTCCATGTCACTTCTTGTAAAAAACAAGTCTCTATCTTCTTTGTAGCCACCATTTAAATACTTGTCCTTGCTGAGCTTCATAAGGTTCTAGCCAGCACGCTCTTCCACCCTATCCAGGTCTTCCTGCAGGGCAGCTCTCCCTTCCAAACTGTTCACCCTCCCACTCAGTTTGGTACCATCAGCAAACTTAATCAGGGTACACTTGATCCCATCACCCAGATCACTTATGAAGACATTAAACTGCATTTGGCAGGGGATCAATACTGGGCTCAATATTGAACTGATTTGGACATTCAGTTTAAAAAAGACATTTTACTCACTTTACTCAACCTTTCTTCTTTGCTTGTGTGTGTGTGTGTGTGTGTGTGTTGAGTTTTTTGAGTGTGTGTTTTGGGGGTTTGTTTGGTTTGGTTTTTTGTTTTAGTAGATTTCCTCCTCTTCCATACCAACTCCAACTGTTATTTTTCTTAACAGTCCAAAGATGAGGTTTACTGTGGGTTTTTCTACTCAGGGCTATTATATTAAGGCCTATCATGCTGGTACCTGATTATCTCCTCTACTATGACAAGATAATGTCTTGAGGGAACATACTATTACCTCCTGTCAGTCCCCTTCTGTTATATCAACTCCTCTAAGGGCATGTTCATACAAGGAAGCTGCTACAGAAAAAAACACCCAAGACAATGGTGTTTATCTCAGGAACCATTCCACATCACATTTCCCTGTAGGCACAAAGATTTTTGCAGTGTCGTGTAATCCACTTGCAAGGCAGACTGAGGATGCAGTTTCACATGAGAGCTGAGCTAACCTAAAATGACCACATTATCACAGGGAGTGAACTATCACCTCTTTCCCAGTCTTTCAGTCTTTTTCAGACAAGTGGTTCTAGTGTTAGAAAACTATCCTGACAAAAATATCCACTTCTTTCTATTTTTTGTTAGTTTAGTTCCTGTGTCAGCTCACTGCAGAGAGGGAGAAGTATGGTTCTAGTGGATAAGAAGCAGGAATAGAACACCACTGGGAGTGGCAGAGGGAAAAGAAGTAGGACCATGCCTTTTGGTGCATCTGCTGTAACATCAGACACGGATACACGTATGCAGCCCTTGCCCATGCCTACATATATATTTCAGGACAGGTCCAACAAATAAATAAACAAATGAATAATTGGTGTATGAACCTGCTCATGAGGCACAGAGTTGTCACAAACAGAACATGCAAAGAATTCCTTCACAGATGAGGAAGCTTCATTAATTAAGGCAGTATGGAGAGACAGCTTTCAGAAATCAAGCTGAAACCAGACTAAATGGTGACTGACAGTCTTCAGCTCTTTACATCAAGTCTCTCTAGAAGGCATCCTCTGTACCCCAAAGCTGACAGTCAAAACAGGATACCTGCCATCAAAGGATTGCTTTGGTGATTCCATCTCAATTGCTTAAAATTCCAGAATATGGTGAAATTTTTAATCCCCTCCAGGAATCCCATGAAGTCTGCTAAGCAGGTGATAAATCCCAGCAAATTTCTATAAGGAAACCTCAGGTGCAAATCCCTGCAAGTCAGCAGAGCTGAAAATGCAAGAAGCACAAGGACACTGAACTGACACCCGCAAGAAACAGACTGTAGGTACCTGGTCCATTAATTTCTGTTAATTGCCTGAGAGCTCAACTTAGTTTCATTTGCTTCCACTTGGCATCTGCTTAGACAGTTGGCCAGAAGGCTGTCTTCTTGCTGAAATATAGTTCATCTTAATTATCAGACGTCCCAATGGTGCAAATGTCTTGGGGGGCAGTCTCCTTAATACGGTGCCAGTTTGCACATACCATGTAGTGTTTGGGACACACTTCCCCCCCCTCCCTTTTTTAATGTAAGCAATAGCAGCTGTATAAAACATTCAGCTTCAAAGCAAGAACATTCTCCTCCTTTCATTACACATTTTTAACAATTTCTTTGTTCCACCCTGGAAGAACTGACATGCCATTAAATTCTTATTTTGGCGTTCATTTTGTTTTTACATGAAGGGCAACAAAATTTGTTCAAAACAAATCTCAAATTAAAACACTTTTATCTGTCTACAAGTCCAGAAAGTTGCTTGGAGCACTTCTTGGAACAGTCACTTGGCTTGATCAGAATAAAAAGCCAACCTGTGCATTCTCAATTAATTCTTTAAATTTTCCTTTATTCATAGAATAGACTAAAGCTGCTCCTGGAACAACTCGAAGTAGAACAGGAGGATCACTTTGCTTCTAATTGTATGTCAATAACGAGAGTAGTATAGAGGGAAAACAAGTGTTACTGGGCCAAAATTCTTTCTGTTGCAAAGTCAACATACTTAGAGGTCGAATATTGGAGGTGTTCACAGGAAAAATAAAATTAATTAAATATGTCTTGAGGCAGCCATGTTGAAAGAAAAATGCAAGAGGAAGGTCAAACAGACTCATGAAATGTCATTAAGTAGCTGAAGTTAAAAAATTTAAGCAGTAAAAAGAAAAAATGACAATGTGGAAGAAGGTTCTCACATAAACCAAAGACAGATCTCAGGAAAGACGAGAAGTCTGTAAGCCTAAATTCAAAACATATACCAAATATACAGAAACATAAAATTATTTGGGCTGGAAGGGACCTTAAAGATCACCTAGTTTCAACCCCCCTGTTGTGGGAAAGGACACCTCCCACTAGACCAGGTTGCTCAAAGTACCATCCAACCTGGTCTTAAGTACTTCCAGGGAAACAGCATCCACAACTTCCCTGGGCAACCCATTCCAGTGTCTCAGCACCCTCACAGTGAAAAACTTCTTCCTAATTTTTAATCTAAACCTACCTTCTTTCAGTTCAAAGCCATTACCCCTCATCCTATCAGTACAAGCCCTTGTTTAAAGTCCCTCCCCAGTTTTCTTGTAGGGCCCCTTCAGATACTGGAAGGCTGTAATAAGGTCTCCCTGAAGCCTTCTCGCATTAAGTTCTCCCCACAGCCTTCTGTTCTGCAAGCTGAACAACCTCAACTCTCTCAGTCTGTACAGGTACAAGAGGGGTTCCAGCCCTCTGATCATCTTTGTGGCCTTCCTCTGGATCCTCTTCAACAAGTCCACGTCCTTCCTGTGTTGGGGGATTCAGAGCTAGACACAGTACTCCAGGTGGGGTATCACCAGAGCAGAGCAGAGGGGGAAGAATCACTTCTCTTGACCTGCTGGCCCGGCATCTTTTCACGCAGCCCAGGATACAGCTGGATTTCTGGTCTGCATTCGCACATTGTTGAGCCAACATCATCATAGTTATCATCAACTAGCTAGTTCATCAACTAGCACCCCTAAGTCTTTCTCCTCGGGACTGCTCTCAATCCACATATCGCTCAACCTGTATTTGTGCTTGGCATTGCCCTGACCCAGGTTCAGGACCTTGCACTTGGCCTTGTTTAATTTACAGGCCCACTTCAAGTCTGTCAAGATCTCTCTGAATGGCATCCCTTCTCTCCAGTGTGTCAATCGCATCACACAGTTTGGTGTCATCCACAAATTTACTGAGGGTGCGTTCAATCCCACTGTCCATATCAACAACAAAGATGTTAAACAGCATTGGTCTCAGTACTAATCCCTGAGGCATGCCACTCGTCGTTGGTCTTCACCTGAACATCAAGCAAATCTGAGTGTGACCATCCAGCCAACTCCTTATCCAGAGAGTGGTCCATTCATCAAATCCATGTGTCTCCAATTCAGAGACCACAATGGTGTGTGGGACAGTGTTGAATGCTTTGCACAAGTCCAGGTAAATGATGACAGTTGCTCTTCCCTTATCCATCAACACTGTAATTCTACTATAAAAGGCCACAAAATTTGTCAGGCGCTATTTGTCCTTGGTGAAGCCATGTTGATTGCCACCAATCACCTCCTCATTTTCAATGTGCCTCAGCAGAACCTTCTGGAGGATCTGCTCCATGATCTTGTCAGGTACAGAAGATTGAAGGGCCTGTAGTTGCCCCGGTCTTCGTTCTTTCCCTTTTTGAAAATGGGGATTATGTTCCCCCTTTTCCAGTCAGTGGGAACTTCACCAGATTATCATGACTTTTCAAGTATGACAGAAAGTGTCTTCGCAACTTCATCCCATCACATCTCAGTGATGTCAATAACATCATAGCCCTTTAAGGATGCACACAGTTCTAACCCCTGTTGTTTGTTCCCCATGCTTTGTTCATTTGCATAGAGGTATTTAAGTTGGGCCCCATTGAAGTTGACTCACTGGCTGGATTTCCATTATCTTGCACTTCAGGTGCTCTCTTGCTAGCTTGTGATCCTTCTCCAAGCCCAGTGCATCTCTTTCTGGCACTGCCCAAAATATATATTCTTAAATATGTCTCCAGCCAGCCAGAAAGTTGACATAGTCTAATCTTTCTCTTCAAGTGTCCTGCTACAATTGCCTTTACAAAATCTTTTGGAAAAGGAGTTACTCTTTCTAGTAAAATAGACTTTTTAACGACCTTTCAATTACCTCATTGTCATTTATTGCCACATTCAACCTGAAAGGATTTTCCCTGCTCCTCTAATAAAAGTGGCAACCAGCAAGTAGGGCACAAAAGATAGCAAAGTTAAATCACATTGTAGAAAATCCAACAGAGGGTCTATTGGTGCAAAATTGAGAAAAACAAAGAGAGATGGCAGTGGCAAAAGAGAGTATACTGCAGCATGCCACTTGCAAGAACTAGCAGAGAAGGGTATTAACAGCCATCTGTGAGCACGTCACATCACTGTGTTAACCTGCTGAAGGACAGTCAACACAAGGAGTCAAGAGGCATGAGAAAAATGGTGAGTCAAGTTCCAACCCAGCAGAACCAGAGAAGTAAGGCATATACTCTTAATGCTGCATTAATGTGATGCCAACCAAAAATTAGTAGCAAAGCTGATTCGGTTGTACTTTCTTGGGTGGGAAAGCAGAGGCCAAATGGCCTGGTTTGAGAGGACAACATGTGGGACTTCGTGGGCAGCTGTCAATGAACTTACAGAGCCATCCCAGGAGTGAGGTTCAAATCCCTTGCTTCAAATAACAGGCTAAAGCTGCTCATGGAACAATGGGGAAAAAACCCTTATCTTTGCAGAAATATTGATATCAAGTTTGCAGCAAGTTTTTTCCCCCACAGCTGTCTACTTTTCCAGCTTCTTGGAACATATGCCATGTTTCAGCTATGTAAAAGCAATATGGAGCAAAACATCACAGACAAGGAGTCTGGCTTATCCCCTGTCAAAATGCTGAACTCCACTGATTTCACACAAGCTGCCTTAACTTGTTCGAGAGCTGAGCAGAAGTTGTAGTTTCAGTCATTATTATACTTGGAAAAGTTGTGCTGGCTTCCCTCACTCTTGTGTCTTCAGACACTGCAGAGATCAGAACAATGTAGTTTGATTGCATGCGAGGCTGATCTGCAGAGATGCTGCTTTTCTTCTCGATATATTCTGGGCTCACGCCTTTCCTCTTGTCCTGGGGCAGGGGCGAAGTAGAATAGAAAGGGGCAAAAAAAGACACAGAAATACTAAAGGATGTTTCTGTCTGGCTTTCAAGAGGACAAACCTATACTGTAAGATGATCCAAGCTTTTAACTACTGGAACACAAGAGATCTTGTCTCCTCTTCAGTCTGCTAAGGTGACCAAGTGCTATGCTGCATATATCCAAAGGAAGAACTGTGCTACAACTCCACATATTAAACAAACTATTCACCCCACAACTGTACCCTTGAGGTATGTGGCTGCCAACATGAAGCAGTGCTTCATACACTGCCAGACAGTGTATTCAGTGCTTTTCTTTCTCCAATAAAGGGGAAAATTTTCCCATGGCTGGTGATGCAACCCACAGATCATAAGCTTGCTCACACTGAGTGTTATCTTGTTTTCTACAGGACATGTAAGTCATCCAGTCCAAGAGAAGGAGAAAGTCAAAGAATAAATCATTAGTCAAGACATTTCCAATTGCTGTCAACACATTTCTAAGTCAGAGTGAACTTCAAAGCAAGCATTAAAAATCATGAGACTACAATCTCAATTTTTAAGCCAAAGAAAAGCATTTGGTTTACTCATATCTCCCTTCTAGAACAGTAGCCTTCACAGCTCCAGTTGTTAAAAAAATGCAACTTATGTTACCATAAGGATGTCAAAGTAAGAATAAAACCAAGATTTTCCACATAAACTGTGACCTGAAAATTCAGGGTTTTTTTTTTAGATTTAATCCTTATTAGATGGTGAAATAGATCAGATAATCATTTCCTTGGGAAATGAGTAAGCTGGTCTACAGACAGCTTTACAAAAAATACATATGACACTGACACTTGGTAGTATTCTATCTTGTGTCCACAAACAGATACCGTTTCATACAGCTTAAGGGATCTACCACAAAACAGACAAAAGGAGCAAAAAGCTCATACAAATACTTAAAATTGTGAATAAAACATTACCCTAGGTTACAGAAATTATCTTATAAGATGCTGAGCAATTTCAAATAGAGCTTAAATTCAGTGAAGTTATAGTTCATTTATTTGGGAAAAAAATGTAAACAAAGCCTCTAAATGGAACAAAGTTTTTTGTTTGCTTGTTGTTTTGTTTTTATTATCCAAATTAAGTAATTCACACAAAGTTAGGACTATCACTCTTAATAATGCTAGAACTCATCGGATGTCAGCTCCACTTTATAAGCCTTGAACCAACACCATGCAATGTCTAAGCCTTTCAAATCACATCACTTAACAAAATATTTTGTACTTCAGTCTTCCATTCTGGGAGGATAAAGGTAATGCATGTAAGCTAACTATTTAGAATTTTTTCCCTACCATCCCTACTAATAATTTTTATTAGGCTGTAAGCTTTCTAATTGGTGATTCCTAAGAAGGTCCACTCACTTTTTTTTCTAATATTGTCCACTGAGGTTTTTCTCTGTTTAGTCCACAAGCTCATGAGTGGAAATTTGCTCTTTCATTTACTAGTAAAGAATTCAGAAAGTGAAAATCTGCACTTATTACCACGTATAGGCATCAGCTGGGATGGTAAACTCAAAATATTTGGCACTACAAGATATGCTAATAGTTTTAAAAGTTAAATGCCTGAGAAAAACGGACACAGAGTAACTACACGAAATGTAACAGATGAAGTTCTGGGCACAAAGCAGTGCTTTTAAAAAAAAATTAAAAAAAAATTAATACCAAGTACAAAAAAACCCCAAACCCCACAATAAAATACACAAAGTTTAGGGAAGAGCTAGAATTTCAAACTTCAGTCCCAACATAACAGTGCCATCTTTCCCCTTTGAGGAGGCAAGGCACAAACTCTGCCATTAGCACCATGCACATACCTGGGGAACAGAGGAGAGAAACACATTCATTTTCTTTATAACACTCCTTAAATCTTCTCCAAGACATGCCTGTTTGCAGTTCTATATCAGTCTCAATGATAAGCTCTCTAGCAAACCAGCACATCCAAATTCAACACTTCATCTCAGCAGGAAGAAATCTTCCTTTCTTCATGAAGCTAAGCTTCCCTCTTCTTCAGGATAGGTAGATATGTTTCTCACCATTTTCTATATAGTTCTGCAAATACACTATCTTACAGTAGTTAACATTGCAGGATAATCCTGCAATATGAATTATTAAACAGCCAAATATTTAAAACTCTTTAAAACAGAAGAAAAAACAACACAAAACAAACAAACTTCTATCCAAACTATTCTGAGGAAACTTTCTGTAATCTTTTTTAAATTATCCTCATATAACTCCCCAACCAAGATGATTAAAGGTCACTAGTACATTGCAAAGCATATTTTAATGAGATAAATTCCATTATAATTGCAACAACTATTCCAGCCACAATTTAGACGTAGAATCCAATTATCCATTTCATTTTCATTTACACCTCATGGGCTAGATCATTTATCATGTTTCATGATAATGATCAGAAGGCACATGGAAAGTGATTTCTGGAGGTAACAAATTACCTACCATATTAACATAGCTTACAAGATCCTGTCAACAAGTACTATGCATAAATATGAGGTAATTAAATTTACAATGTGCAGGAGCATTTGATATGCTACTTGCTTTTCTAGCAGATGCCAAAAGATCTGGGTTACTAAATTCAACATACCAGTTTAGTTGCTTAAGTACAGTAATTTAACTCCTCATAACACATCAGGAATCATTATGCCACTAGAACACCAACAGGTAGACAGCATGCAGTGGGCTCAAGATCTGGAGACAAGTCTCTCATCATCTGGTGTTATTGCTTCTTACCACTGAACCATCCATCATGTCTCCAAGACAGCTTGGAATGATAGTGCTGGACCCTCACATTACTCCTCCTTGAACTCTGTCTCATTCATCTTTTGCATCATTCCCCATTTGCAGCTAAGTATCATCTCCCTGCTGCAAAACTGAGTGTGAACCTGTAATGCCTTTAACCTGCAGTGCCAGTCTAATAGTAATTGATTTCTTTTTATTGCAGAGACAGTGCTCAGTAAAGACTATGTATGGCTGCTGAAGCCATGAGATGGTCAGTACAGTACTGCAATGCAAGTGTCTTACACCTTTAGGAATATGACCCGTTACCAAGGAAATATTGCTACATTTCCATAGCTAGATATTTTATAACGCATGTATATTTATCAATATATAAAACTGGTATGGGAATATATATGCAGTTTGTGTTCCTGTGGTTCATCTACAATTTAATAGCAAGATTCACTCAAATGCAGCTGAAAATTAATGTCAGGGGTGGCTTCACTTTGTATTTTTCTTAAGTGATTCAGTATTAGAACACTATTAGATTTTTAAATACATACTAAAGCACACAGGTGCACCTGCATTCAAAAAAGGAACTTAGATTAACTCTACATTGATCATGGCAAGACTTCACTAGCGTGATGACTTGTATACCATAAACCACCCAAGACTAAGCGTTTTAATTCAGCTTCATCTGAATGCTGTTATAAAAGTTTAATAAATCAAAATGATCAAAATGCCCCCAGTGGCAGGTTGGGATTCAGTTTCCAATTCAAATTCCCTTTAATATATGGCTTCTCTGACATCCTGCATTTTCTGCCATCTATGTTGAATTCCAAATGCACTCCTTTTCATCATTACCATGCATCTACTCATCGGCACACTTTTTAACAACCCTGCACAATACACAGAGATGTCAAACCTACAGGGGTTTTCCCCTCCCCCAAAATGGAAAATGATGGCAGGTAAGGGAACTTTGTCTACCCTTAAGTAAATATTTTTCTAACCTTCCTGCTAACGTCAGTGGCATTTAAACTGAGACAGACCATCCTGAGTTGCAGTATTCAAATGAAACCTTTGATTTAAAGAAATCTAGAGACAAACCAGATACTGGAAGGGAAATTACCCAAGTGAAATACAACACTGATGTGGTGGGGCAGTCTGGAGACATCTCTGATTAAGATGAGGAAAATCACGTTACTGCAAATGATCGTCATGTCTTTGTGCTTGGATAAAACACAGGTATTAAAAACAAAGAAAGCCCCTTATTTCCACCCTGAAGTAACACCTGCCAAGAGCAAATTTTGCCTTGCCACTTTCTTGCCTTTGCACTACCTCACATTGTCCAAACATGAACAGGGATCCCACTATTCAGTGACTACATTTTAATTCCCCAAATGATTTATTTGCTGTTTGGATTCACCTATGTACTTTCTCAAGAAGGAAGCACATAAGACAATGATAGAGGTATAGGATATCACCTAAATGGCAAGACCACACTCACGCAATCAGTCATTAATGCCACATCTGTTGTATGACTGGCAACACAATTTTGAACTGGGCTGAGCAAAGCCACATCGTATCTTGGCTTTGCTGGATCAGGCAGAGCAAGTGATACCCAGCTTATGCTGCCTGTAAGGGGGATGATACTACCTGGTCTGCTACAGAGGAAGAAGACCCCAGATGAATATTACCTGAAGCTGTCACTAAGACTGCTGGCATACAGCTAACTCCTCTGCAATCATGAACTGTCTGGCCAAGTTTATCCCAGATCACTACTTCCCATTATAAGCTTCCACTGATTTTGATTAACCCTACAGCTGAATTTATCTTACTTCTAGATCATGGCGAGGTCTCCACAGGAGCTGATAAGATACAAGTAGCAGCCCATTGCCTGGCATGCAGGGGAGGGCTCTCTTCCTGCCTTCTTCTCCACTTCTGGACCTCAGGCCAGCTCTTGTGAGCTGACTGCACTCCCCAGTAAGGCAATGTGCTCCAGCAAGGCTGAGAAGGAGCAGCTCAGAGCCCATGTTGTTTGTTGAACCAGTCCACAGAAGTGACACAGCCCTAGAGCCTAGATAAGGAGAAGAGGAATTGTGTGCAGCTAGAGGTATGGAAGACAAGGAGAGGAGTAAAGCCTTCCTCCCTGCCAACAGCTGCCCTTTCACCATTGTTTTACCAGAACACTAAACACAGCAATCCCTTAAAGCCTACAAACCTAACTTCAAAAGCTTTTTTTCTGGGTTAATCTTGATAAAGAAAAACACCCAACCGTTTTATCAACGGATAGGATTTTCCTAACGCTGCGCTAGCAAGTGGTGTGGGACAACAGGAGCAGACCTGCAGAGTGAAGGTGTCAGTGCTGAGGACCCAGCAACCCCTCCATGTGCATTTCTGATACTTTTGCCTGGGATGAGCATTAGTCATTACTGAATGCCTACTGGCAGCTGGAAAGCATTATGTGCCTACCTTTTGGTTGACTTCCCTCTAAAAGAAGGGCAGTTCTCTTGTTCTGATGGGAACTAAGGCCCAGGAAGTGGAGACAATCTGGAGATTTGCTTTAAAAGCATGTTCCTGTCTGAACATTTATGTAGATGGTTGAAGATGACTCAGAAAAACAGCCAGGCCTGCTACATGTTCATTTGTGAACATAAAATAGTGCCACAGCTAATGGCACACAAAATAGTGTCACATCTGATAATTAGGAAAGACACAAGAAAAACTGTTTGCGGTTCTAAAAATGACCAGATGCCTAGAAAACTATTAGCTTCAGACATATAAAAGCAGTGCTCAGAAATAAATAAAAATAAGTATGTAAACATAGATCTGGCTAATTACCAGCAACCCTAGCCTTTCTCCTTCTTTTTTTTCCTTTCTCATGCTGGTTCCCACCCAGAGCCTGTGGAAAGAAGAGTCCCAGTCATGGTTTCCCCTGAGAATTGAGTGGAGGAGAGAGAAAAGGACTTCCACAGGACTTGCTATCCTATGTGCTCTCATACAGGTAGGATGAAGCCTTGCAGGAAACACAATAGGAACTGATGGCTGCTTGGACTCAAAAACCACACAGTGCCACACAGCATCAGCATCCACCACAGATGTCAGGAGAAACTATACCGCAGTATATACTATACAAAAAACATAAATGGACAATGTCCCTTGCACTATAATATAGTTAACTGTGAATCTGTTATGTTTCCTACATGGCTATTTTAACAGGTGATTCTGAAGTTAACTATGATTCTTACACAAAGATATTTAGCAGTTACACAAAATTCTACTGATGTTACAAATCTATGCTTTGACACAGAAGGTTCCACATTATCAATTCCTACCTGTAAGTGATAAAAGGATTGAGTTTGATTGGTTAGGAGGATCTAACAAAAATAAATACTGAAAAAACCCCACCTCATAACAGCTCAATCGCCTTGCACAATGACGACTTCTTACACGTAGCCGTTCATTTACTATTTCATTAGTATCTGACAGGGTTTGTGCCTTCACATGTAGAGCAAACAATATACTTTCAAGAAGAAAAAAGTTAAGAAGCGCAGTATTGTCTCAGTGCCTCTGTACTTTGCCCCTCTGCTCTACACTCACGTATCTTCTCCCTGAACAAGAAACTAAGGCATAACACTAATGTACAAGCCGAGAGGATATTGCCTCTTACTTTAAAAAGCCTGAATAATAGACCACTAGGAAGGTAAAGTCCTAAGTCAACAAGGACCTCTATATCTGCTCTTCTCTGATACTGTGCCCCAAATACCACCTACTGAGCCCAGCCACAGGCATGAGATGGGGGCTACAGGACTTTGACTTTTGCTCTGATCCAAACTGGTCACCTTAAAGTTCACTAAGAAGATGCGTATCAGCACTGATAGCTATCTAGCATTTGCCTAATGAGAATATTAATTTAGACTATTATCAAGTAGTACAAAACTCATGTCTTATGAGATAAAAGCAAAATGTGTGCTTTACCTTACATATTTCAGATGTTCCCAAATAACAAATCACAGAACTACAATAAAGGAACAGTTCACATTAAAAAGACTTCAAGAGGATTATGTAGAGATAGAAACACTCTCCATCCAAACTAATCCAATGCTGCAATGAAGC
>WTSP01001439.1:3895-22457 GCA_025331215.1 Actenoides lindsayi | reverse complement strand
TACCAAACGGAATAGCTCGTGATCAAATTCATTGCGTGGCCACAGGGAGGGCAGGATCTGTGTGGGGAGCAGGGCACAAGCCAAGAGCTTGTCTAAGCAACTCAGTCCCTGAAGGTGCAATCAAAATTTCACTGGACATCAGAAGGGTTGGAAGGATGCCTCCAGCAGCCCAGGGAATTACACCTCTGCTGCTCTGAGGAAAAAGGAATTTGTAAATAATGTGCTCCAAAATGTTCCTGGTTTTACTCGTTGTGTAAAGGGACAAATGTCATTTTTTGCAAAAGGAAAAAAGGTTGAATGTGAACAGTGTGAATGGCAACAATAATGCAGAGTCTCTGCCAAAAGACGTTTTTGAAAAAATAAATGAGTGCGAGGAGAATAATCACCACAAATAACTATACTTTTAAAATATGCATATGCTTTTACAGCATTTAGGACACAGTTTCCAAATGGAGAAAAAATAATATTTTTTAAATTATTACTTTCTTTTTTACTATTTAAGTAATTACATTAATTTTTTTAATATTATTTTTTTATTGTACACAAATACCTCAATATATCTTGGGGACTTTAAAACTTATCAAACATACTAGGAATATAATAAAGCATTATGTCTATTTATTGTAAGAGATGATAAATATATTTTTTTTTTTACCCCACTCACAAAAGAGCAAATGACTGATCAAGTGAGATTTTTTTTGATTCTAGTCAGTTTTTATTACAAATACTTGATTTAAGCATAAGCAATATTTAAAAAAAACCAAACAACACCATTGTTATATATTGGAAATATAGTTTAAACAATATGACTAGACAGTCCTATCTTCCTTTTAGTATACCAGAAGGTGAAGCAACAATTTCTTTGGTTTGATTGATTTTTAAAAGAAAACATGCAGTTAATCTTTTTTTTAGTAGAAAATTAATACAACTTGCTTTAACTTGCTGGTTTCCCTACATGCACAGAAAACCAGATTAAAATTCTACTTTCTGATGAACTACACATTCATTTATTAGCAGGAAAAGGAACACAGCTTTTCCCATGCAATCATATACTGAAGATCTTGAATACATGTGGCAAGCAAAGTTTTATCCTGCATACTGCACTGCAGTACGGAAAAATCCATGATTACTTCAAATGTCTTGGTTACATGCACTGCTGTTTCTCAAACTTGTCCACTTTGAAGTAGCTCAATTTCTCTTGCACTGCACTGAATCTCCTAAAGAAAGCAAGGGTTTTCATGAAATAATCTAATTGAGAGCCATCTGGCCCTTCAGAGGGGGCAATCCTAATTTATTTTATTATAATAAAATTCACCAGAGGCAAAATAGCAAAATTCATACTACAACACCCCTAGTCATTCCACGACACTCATAAAAACAACACAAAGTTTCTGTGGACATTTTACAGGCTTTTATTCTGAACATTATCTAACACATATCACACACAAAAAAGTTATAGTTCTTGAATGCAGCGTTGATTAAAAAAAAAAAGAAAAAAGCACAGAAAAAATGAATTCTGGACACAGCAATTAAAGGTCTGTATCATCTTGAGCAGTGCATGCTGAACTACAGTATTCATCCTACAGCTCAAAACAAAACAAACAATAACAAAAAAATACCCCCAAAACAACAACAAAAAAAACCAACCAAACAAACCAAAATCTGATTATTTAAGAGAAAACAGTGACAGAAAAAAAGTAAAAAAAAAAAATCAATTCACTGCTCACGACCAACACTACACAACATAGTTCCTCAAACACTTGTCAGCAGATAATTTTTTTCTAAAAGCAGTCAAGTATAAAGCTGCTCTTATTGTACTGTAATTCATTAAGTCCTGCAGCTATTTGAGGAAAGCAGGGCCTGGGGTATTAGGTTACTGACTGTACATCACACCACTGAGGACAAGACAACCTGAATGCAGGAGGTAATGGGCAAGACACACAGGACTCAACAGTCAAGGAATTTATAACAATGCATGTTTTTTTACAAACAGCATCTCAATTTCAGCTGTCTCATTTTTATGGGTTTAAGTCATTGGCTGGCTGAGGAAACACTACCAGGACTACACAGAATGGCCTTACTTTCACCACAGCTGGTATAGCTGTATAGTACAAAATGTCAGGAGGAGAAGGCAGCACTTGGTGTTACAGGTGGTCAGGGAGCTGCCCCTCAGCACCACCACAAATACAGGGAGCAGCAGCAGCAGCGTCCCTAGGGAAGACCTACAGGGATGACAGCTCCCAAAGGCTGCTGTGTAAACTAAATGACTCGTAGCTACACCGGCTGGAGGACTTAGTTAACTGGGGCAGAATTAAATTAAAACCAGGGGGATTACAGTATTTCATGTTGCTGAAACCTAAGATGACCGGGCATCTAGGGAGAACTGCCATATTTATCCAAGAAGCTGAGAGAGGAAGAATGGTTCATTCAGGGTTAAATGCCATAGATAGCATCAAAGGTGAATACAGCATGAAAAGATAGGGACAAAAAACCCCAAACCTTGGTGAAACAAATAAGTTAGAAGGAGAATCTTAAATAAGAATCTATAAATACTGTATTTTTCATTGGTGAATATTCTTTATAACCATGTCAGTGTCAGCAGTGTGCGATACAGAAAAAACTACAAGTCAAGTCATTTACAAGGAGCTTGATGGATCACTTCAAGGCAGCTTTTCATGTATTTTTGAGAAAATGTTTGGAAAACCAGAACGTCTATCACAGAACATAAATACCATGAGGTAAAAGTGCAGGTAAAATAAGCGAGTCATAGCAAAATAGAAGCCTTGTCCTTTATGCTTCCCTGTGTTGTTGCTCACTTTCAAGAACATGTTTTCTATAAGTAAAAGTAATCAATGATGAGACAAATGAAGAAAGTGAAGTTTCTGTGCAAGCCTCAAGTGCAACATGAAAAGAACTTACACGCTGCGTGACCATTGTCAATGATCAAGATAAAGATAATATGACTTGAGTGGCATTTTACTGGCTGAGAAAAGGAGGTTTTCTATAAACAGCCTAATTTGACGTACAAATTAGTATTTGCTTTGGACAGATGATGCTGATGATCCAAAAAGTCTGCTGTCTCCCTGAGGCTTCTCTGAGGTCACCCACCAATCCTGCCACTCGGGAAGAAAAGCAAACCCAGCGCGATAGGTCCTCTCTCCTCCTGAAGCCTCCACACAACATCATGGCTTTGACTCCTCCCTAAGACAAGCAGCCCTGACTGACTTATTTCAGTTAAACACCAAAAAGCAGCAGTTGACTAAAACCAAAAAGGGGACCAGAAATCTCCCATCACAGTTCCACAGCTAAAACCCTGCATCTTCTCCAAACTTTATCTAGACCTCATAGAATTAAAAGCAAAAAGAATAAAGCTTCTGTAATACTCAAAGTGTACTCAGCTGTCAATTTTCAGGGGTCCTAAAATTTGTGCAAACCAACAAAAGACATTCTTAAAATGTCTGAAAAATGGTGAATAGGCAGGTACACTGTAACAGCAAGTGTTTATCATCAAACTAAAGAAACAGTATCTTAACCTATTAACCATATCAAAATGCAATGGGATCTCAAAAGGTAAAGTTATATTACAAAACCATGAAAACATTCAAAGTAGAAAAAACACACAAACTATGTAAAACAAAGTTAAATTGGATATGACTCTCCCACTATAGATAGATTTTTTTTCTGAGATGACAAGTGAGTCTCCCAACAGTTCTCTGCAGCTAAATGTTTTATCCTGAAGGACCACAGCCCATACTTAAACCCTCCTGGCTGAACACCGACCCATGTCTTCACCTTCTGGCTACAGTGAGAAGAAAGCAATTTTGTGGCCCATCTTCTTTCCTCTGAGAGGAAATACTATCCTTCCAAAAAGCAAAACAAAACAGTCACTGTTGCGCCCCTTAGCTCCCTGCCAGAGGCACAGGTTCTCCTGTACACTCTCCAGTGTGAATTCCTGAAATATTACATTAGTCCTGCATAATGATCTGCCCAAATGCATCATCACAGGATACCATCTGTACGTGCCCAGTCCAAAGACTTGTTAAAGAACATGCAGATGCAGTTTGTAGCGTGTAAAACGAACACTAAATATCAAAGCACGTTCTGTGACAACCATCATCAAGACCCAAGATGCTGATAAACAGGGCATTAAGATTTCTGGCAATTTTCTCACAAAAGGGAGCAGGTTATGGCCAGTTGTTTGAGCCTCAACAACAGACAAACGTGTAGACACTCATTCATCCTCCAGTAACAGTTGGTACCGCTGGGAGGTCAGCCCAACTCCATTGTTTTTACAGCAATTTGCATTTTATTTTCCATAATGCTTTTTAATTTCACTTTTTCCCAATTATTACTCTCAGGCAATTGCTTTAATTATCTGCTATTCCACAAGGAACGACATTTTTCCTCTGGCGGGGAGAGGGGCTGCATCAGACCGCGTTAACGCTGACGAGCCTCTCCACGGGCGAGCGCGGGGCTGCCTTGCCAGCCTTGGCAACCCGAGTAGGACGGCGGGTAGCCAGCACCCACAGCTATTGCTGACAGATTGGCCTGCTCGCCACCGCTCTGATGGCAATCTGCGCAGGATTACCAGGCGCGTATTAAACTTTTAAATGCATGCGGTACCCACCCCCCCCGCCCTGAATTTCAGATTCGCCAAAGCAAATGGTATTGCCGCAGACCGTGGCAAAACACGAGCCGACTGCAAAGCCAGAACAAGCCGCTTTCCCTAATCCAATGCTGTGTTAATGCAAAGCTCAGCGATGATGGATGGACTCATTAGTGGCGCAGTTACCGCCATCAGAACCAGGTGCCAAGACATATGGTTTAACAGATGTTCCAGCAAAAAGCTCTATTCTCTGCACTGCGCGAGTGTCCAGTTAAGCCGGACATCGATAAGACACTGAAAATCGTACTGGGCTTCTGGGAGCCGCAATTGTTCCCAGCTCAGGAAGCTGTTAAATGTAGCCCGATTATGCAAAAAACCCTATTGCTCTGATATCCCAATTAGATCCACAGAACAAATGCTGGACAATACGTACGCTGCTTTCTGGAGTCTTTGTGTACCCAAATGTTATTTATTCTATTCAGTCAATCCTATTTCTCCACTGTCTTAGGAAAGAAATTAAACTTAAAACCATGCAAGGAATCTCCACATCAAATGGGCAGACATACACCACCCCACATTTTCATGTTCAGAATGCCCTGTGTGAGCTATTCTTTCAAGTATTTAATACTTTATACAGGTCCATCCTGAGCACAAATGCAGAAGTGACTTGCTTGCAAGGTTATTTATTGACATAACTCCACTGGAATGCATGGCATTTCACAGGGGGAAAAAAAGGAGTAAAAAGGGTGTTCTATTTATACTAATGTAGCAAACCAATGTGCACAAAGCAGCAAGGTGCATCAAATGCTAACAAATGAAAAACTCCTTATTCTTGAAGGGTGTTTTCAAAGAAAGACAATTCATAGGCTTTAGAAAAAATAAAATCAGCAGAAGTCAGCTGTTACACTTATTATATTCAACCTTTTAAGAGTACAAAAACACACACTTATGTTCACCTCCCACAGGAAAGAATTGTTCAGCTAGAACTTTTGCTATCTCTTTATAAGACAGAGCACATCAAAGCATAACAGGTGGAAAAGCCAGGTTACCACTTTGGATTTGGAAGTCCTATAACACAATTCAACTGCTTCACTGTATACAGTGACACCAAACTACAGATGTTAGGGTGTGACATGTCACAGTGAAAATTTTAAGAGGAGGGGGGAAGCATTGAGAAAAAAAACCACCACCACAGCATTCCACTCAGAAGGGGATGGCAGGCAAATAAAGAGGATTATACACACCAAGATTGGATATATTTCAGGAACAATAACAATGCTTACTTTAAACAAAAACTAAGGACTTGGAAATTCTTTCAGAATTTGCTAATAATTGCAGGCCATGGAGAGATCCTTCAGCTCAAAACCGTAATAGATTCAATAGCAGATTAGGTTTAAAAGGTGATGAACAAAAAAATTTAGGAGCTGCATTTCTGCCCTGTTCCCACAACTACTATTCACAGTGTCACAAAAGGTGTGATTCAGATCACCTTGTTCAACCAGTTAAAATCTCTCTGTGCAAATATTTGTTTTCTATTAATGCAGCTGCAACTTTTCAAGACTTCTGTTATCTTTACTGCTTATCTTTCCATGACAGAGCTCTGACTGTCCTGGACTTTGGTCCAGTGGGGCTGCAAAATGCAGGGTTGGGAGGTAAGGGCTATGAAAGGGGACAAGAGACCAGATACAATCTAAAAACAAAAAAACAAGAGCAGAATCTCCAACCCAGAAAGTCAGGAGAAGTTCAATTCAATGTTAATTCCTATTTGTCTAAAACGTTTACTGAGGCACTTTTATAGAAAATGGAGTTGATAAAAAGACTGTCATGACAGCAGTAAGCACACAGGAAACAGTGTATTGAAAAACTGTGCCTATTTTTATCCATTTTTATTTTCAGACACACAAAGGTATGAGCACTTAATTAAATACAAACTGAGAAAACCATAAGCATGAAAATGTGCATGCACATTGATCAAGGCTTCTTCACATGAACTGAAAAAAAAAAATTAAAGTTTACACAGGACACTAGCGTGAGAAACACTACTGAGATCCACTTCTACTTCAGATCAGGTTGTTAACAACCTTTCCTTTTTCCCTGCTTCTAACCAAACATCCCCATATTTTTCTACCTGCTGGCACTATTTATATAGTAATTCAGACATGAATCAAGCTTAAAAAGAGAGAGAGAAAAAAATTTAAAACCCCAAACCCACAGGAACAACAACAAAAAAAATCAAGTTTGGGACAAAACCTTTTTCAGCCAGATCACTTTCCTGAACTGACTTACTGGCAAGCTGCAAAAGCTCCAGTGTCATTGCAAAAAGGGATGAGGAGGCCAAAGCTGAGACCATGGGAGCTCAGACCAAGCCTGGCTGAAGCAGCTGTGGGACTACCTGTCTCTGAACAGGGTAGCTGCTACTTTTCTTTCTCCTGCTGTGAATTTACTTTAGTCCCCAAACAAAACAGCAGGCTGGGAGAGAAAGAGCACTGGTGGAGTGTGTAACAAAATCCGTGTCTGTACATCTCTACCACTTTAGTGAAAGAAAATGAGACCTTAAATACAAAAAAGCCCAAATTGCACCGTGGATCTTTCCTTATCAATGAATGTGTTTTAATAGCAAACTGTTTGCTGATTTTTCTTCGGTTTGTTTTGGGGTGGGTTTTTTTGGTTATTTTTTTCAAAGAAAATATCTTTTCTCTTTCAATAAGGACATAACCAAAAGCTATTTTCTCTAACACAGTGTACTTGGAAAGCGTCTTCTTCCCCATCCTGCCCTCCCCTTCATTTTTCATTTTTTCACTTTTTTTTTTTTTCCAGTGGCCTTTCTTGTTATGAGAAAAATACATTCCTGGAATGTTTCAGCTCAGGGCTCTCAAAAACAATTACTTAGGCATTTGATTTGATCTGCTGGTTTTTCCTTTCTGGGTATTCAGGCTTTATGAATTTCTGGTTTGGTCAAAGGTTAAAGCGAACCTTTTTCAAGTCACACCCCAGAGCCTCATGAGACCCATACATATCCACCCCAGGTTTTAAGGAAAAGGATTAAATTCATTCTCAAGCTGCACACAACCGCAATAACTTGCTATGTTATCTAAGGAAGAGAATTCGGAGAGGGAAAGTTGCTGATTCATGCTTATGTTAAGCAAGTAGGATGGAGGGGTGGAATGAAGATGGAGTAAGAAAAAAATGGGTCACCTTTAAATTGGTTAAAATTTCACACTGTTTAGAGGAAAACAAGAAGGGGAACAGAAGTTCAAGTATATAATTTTAGTAGCAAGGTATCTTCAAGGATATCAAGGCACTTCATAAACACAAGCAAGCACAGTTACAACCTCAAAGGTATCTTATCTTTCACACTGTGAGAAATTACCACATCTGTGATCCACAGACAAAGACAAAAAAAAACCCAACACAAAACCCACCCATGAAGTATATGGAGGGACAAAACATATGTTTTTGGAGTTGTTCTGGCTGCTAACTGGGCTTCTCAGGGGAGTGAAAGTTAGAAAGGATAATCTGTCAAGAGTTGTCTGCCTCAAGGAGTGAGCGATCGGGAAGATTTCCAGCCGGCTGTCTGCATCGGACCTTTCTGACCCATGATCAACTGAAAGTAGTGCTTCAGAAGTTTGCAGGTACGCTCCTATTGCTATAGTCCTGCCTTTGAAACAGGAAGATCAAGCTCAGTTTCATTTTGTGTGCTTTGCTTTGTGTGCTCTATTTGGCAAGCCTCTGAAATCAAACTCCTCTTCTTCAATGAATGCATTAGATATTTGCTCAATTTAAGCAAGTTACTGCTCAAAGTAATGGAGTATAAATCACTCCTACTGCTATGATACCTTTTCACTAAATGCAATGAAGTTACTGCTAGATTTGTGTTCCTTTTTTAATGTTGTGACCAATTTGTCAATTAATACTTTTTTCATTTGCATTTTTTTCTAATCTCATTCTCCCTTTAAAAATAATTTCTTTAAAATTTTAAGTTTATCACATGCCTATATGCAACTGTTACACATGGTTTGTCAGCTCCACACTCAATATATTAAGGGAAAAATCAAACAGATTGAAGTGATTATAGTTCATTTCAAAGCACAATTCTTGCCAAAAATTAGATATTTTGAAGTTCTGATTATAGTTAATTTCAAAGTACAATGTTTCCCCAGAAGTATATACTTTACAGTTCTGAAAATATACAGATATATACATCTAAAACAAAGTTTTAAAGGGAAACATTTCTAAAGGAGTGGTGGTGCTTACAGTCTCTGTATAAATGATGTGTGTACACATAACAGTACACACAACTGATGTGATTTTTTAAATACTTATGAAGTGGGAAAATTTAACTTTTTAATGAGCAACTGTGAAATTTTGCATTCTTCTACTTCAGCGTTGGTCTTAATTCTACATAAACTCATCCCAACAACATGAAGAAAAGAAGTTGTTTTGGGGGGATAGTGGTGTTTGTTTCTCCTTTTTTCTTGGTTTTTTTTTTTAGTGAGAAGGGATATTTTCTGGTTTTAGTCATCTCTTACATTCTAACTTACATACTTCTCTCAAGACAGCTCATTCTGGAGGTCATTTCTAAACACGCAGAGGAAAAGAAGGTTGTCAGAAGTAGTCAGCATGGATTCACCATGAGGAAATCGTGCTTGACCAATCTCTTAGCCTTCTATGATGGTGTGACATGAAGCAAAAGCAGTTGATGTTGTCTACCTTGACTTCATCAAGAGGTTTGACACTGTCTCCCATAACATCCTCATAATGTGGGTTAGATGAGTGGACAGAGAGGTGGATTGAGAACTGGCTGAATGACAAAGTTCAGAGGGTTGTAATCAGCAGTGTAGAGTGTAGTTGGAGGCCTGTAGCTAGCGGTGGTCTCCAGGGATCAGTATTGGGCCCAGTCTTGTTCAACATATTCATCAGTGGCCTGGATGAAGACACAGAGCGTGCCCTCAGCAAGTTTGCTGATGATACAAAGCTAAAAGAAGTGCATGACACACCAGAAGGTTGTGCTGCTGTTTAGCAAGACCTGGACAGACTGAAGAGTTGGGCAGAGGCACACGTAAAGTCCTGCAGCTAGGGAGGAATAACCCCATGCATTAGGTTAGGGGTTGACCTGCTGGATAGCAGCTCTGGGGAGAAGCACGTGCGAGTCCTGGTGGAAAACAAGGTAACCATGAGCCAGCAGTGTGCTCTTGTGGTCAAGAAGGCCAATGGTATCCTGGGATGCATTAAGAAAAGTGTAGTCAGCAGGTCAAGGAAGGTTCTCCTCCCTCTCTACTCTGCCCTAGTAAGGCCACATCGAGAGTACTGTGTCCAGTTCTGGGCTTCCCAGTTCAAGAGAGACTGGGAACTACTAGAGAGAGTCCAGAAGAGTGCTACAAAGATGATCAGGGGACAGGAACACTCTCTTATGAGAAAAGGCTGAGAGATCTGGGGCTGTTTAGCTTGAAGAAGAGAAGACTGAGAGGGGACCTTGTCAATGGTTATAAATATCTAAAGGGTGGGTGTCAAGAAGAGGGAGCCAGTCTTTTTCCAGTGGTGCCCAGTGATAAAACAATGGACAGAAACTGGAACACAAGAAGTTCCATCTGAACGTAAGGAGAAACTTCTTTACTGTGAGGGTGATGGAGCACTGGAACAGGCTGTCCAGAGAGGTTGTGGAGTATCCTTCTGAGAAGACTTTCAAGACCCACCTGGATCTGTTCCTGTGGAACCTGATCTAGATGTACCTCCTCTAGCAGGGGCTTGGACTGCATGACCTACAGAGATCCCTTCCAACCCCTACCATTTTTCAGTTCTTTGTGATTCTGTAATCACACAAAGATAAAAGTTGAAGCCCTTTCTGTTGTGGTGACAGAGAAAAAGGACATGCAATAGTCCTTTTATGTTGTCCCATTAAATATGCTGCTGAGTAAAACCGATATGCACACAGAAGTACAGTCACATCCCTCCAGCCACCAGTTTGGACAGAAAATTAGTTGTAATTTATATGACACAATAATCCTGAAAATTTATGACAGCTGTGTTACCTCTGTGTTTTACTAGATCCCAAATGCCAATTATCTGCATTTAATGATAATAAATGTTGATAGAGCAGCTGATTTACAAGGAGAAAAGGCCCACAATGCCTTAAAGACCAACACCCCTCCACTGTCCACACCAGTTGTGTTAATTTTTAATCCAGGCTTTTTAATGTTACAGAATTGATCACAAGTTTCTCCATTTAACAGAAATAAAATCTTATTTAAACTAAATATTTCACATGCAAAAGAAAAAAAAAAAAAAAAGGCTTAGGAATATAAATATTTCACCTCCAGAAAGCAGCTTGTCCCCTAGCCAAATAGACTTGCATGAGTTGGCCTTACCTGGAGCCATAACTTGTTATTCACTGCATCTCTCCCCGTAGCAATGCATTGAAATGTAGCATTCTGCCCTGCATTGACCTCTACATCCCCCAGCCTCAAGAAATGTGGAGATTTATCTGCAGAGAGGGAAAATGAAAATTACAAATAACGCTTATTGCTAAAAAAGGTGCCAGCAACATTATTGTCTCCCTGAAGATGTATATTATAACAACCTTTGGCTAAAGAACAGAAACAGGAGAGAGAAAATGATTTGTTTCATCTCGGTTTGAAAAGAAAGAATGCTTTCAGTCCTTTTCCTTCCCCCCTGAGAATCACACAGTAGAATCACACAGTGATTCTACGAACTTCGTGTTATACATGAATTACAATAAAGTCTTTTAAAAATCAAAGCCAAGAGAAGGGACATCGAATGCCAAAATGTCAGTAGCACTTTACAAAAATTATCCCAAAGACTTTCGGTTGTAGGAAAACCATCATATTGAGAAAAATCTAATTAGCAGGTTACTGCTCAGGCAAATAGAGACATACTGTTCAGATTTTTTGCAATGTAACTCAGAGCTTTGCTGTTTTACTAAATGAAATAACTTGTGCCATTGAATATAGTGTTTCAGGAGGTGACAAATATATTTCCCATGCTGACAAACCCTCTAGGAAAACTCAGTGGCATAGCCACCTGAAGGATTTATTAGACATAAGAAAGCTAACAGACACAACTGAGGAACAGGTATGTTACCCAGCTCCTGCCAATTCCTTTCTCAAGAACTACTAACAAAAACAGTAGCTGAACTGTTATTTCTTTGTGCTTACTGAAAAAAACAAAAACAACCAACCACCAATAAAAAAACACTACACAGGAAAAGGCAGTAAGTTGGAACAAACAGAGTTTAAGCATCGGGAACAAAAAAGAGCTTATCTGAATACTGTATCATGCTGATAATTGGCCATCATGGCTGTATCCAAGTGCCTTTTGTTTTGGCATTTATATAAAAACAAACCAAAAACCCACAAAGGAGAAAGAAAAACCCCAAAAGAATAAAACAAGAGGAAGAAAAAACCCCAAAAAAGTCACATACTGAATCCTATCAGAGCTTTGCCAAGTACAGACATCAGATAGCTGGGCTGGATGAAATACAGACGTAACTCACTCAAATACCCTGTAAGCTTGGTAGCTCCTGAGAGCTTCGGTTTTAACAGGTTTGGGCTGGAAGAAAACAAACTGTGAGGTTGCCATTGCAACTTTATTATTTGGCATTGTTTTTCAAATTTGGGGGAGGGGGTTATTCATTTCAAAAAGCAATTGAATTTTCAGCCATGAGGTACATCACAATGAAATTAAATTAGGAATAAAAAAAAAGAACAGACAGTGACAAAAGCCCACAACAATAATTTCTACCTCACAACCTTTTATTTGTAGAATATTCTCATTATTGAAACTTGTGTTTGCATGTGTGTAAATCTTGCCCAGGATTAAGCAGGGAAAGGCAAACATAAATGCCTAAAGCCTGTCCACAAAAACAAAGCAACAAAAATCAATCCCTCAGTAGTTCAGTAGCCAGAATCCCTTAAAAAAAAAAAAAAAAAATTAAAAAAAATTGTTGTGTGCTTTAAAAAAAAGAAAAAGAACAAGGGAATGAAACCAGATAAACCTCCCACATGCATCTGTCAATTCAGTCTTCTTCAATAAGTGAGTTTACACATTAACATTAAAAACCATTTTGATTATACACACCGACTACGGTGTGACTAAAAAGACACTGAAGAATTTCTGCTTTTGTATTCCTGTATACTTTATTTCTGGCAGACAAAGATTTTACCCAGGTAAAACACTATTGCAACACTACATTTTCCCCTGGAAGCGGCAACAAAAATACTATTGAAAGAACAAAGAACATCAGTGATCAAGTGATGAAAACTCAGCAGTCTACAGCAATATCAAATATGTCCTGAAAAGACAGAGAAAAATGCAGCTCTTAATCATTACTTACCACAAGGGTAACTCAGAACCTGGATGTCATCAATGGCAATGTAGCCATTTCTCCCATCTGAGACTTCAGCTTCAAATATTACCTGTCAAAATGAAAGAAAAAATGTTTACAACACTCATTTCTACAGAATTCCCACAGTGGCAAGTGTGTAGATACAAGACGCATTGCCTTTTTCATTTAGTTGAAGTTCCTACAAGGTTTGACGACTGAATGGAATATACATTACTTAATGTATTGCAGTTCCATACCCATTCATATACATGACTTGCTTTGGATTTGCAGCTTATGGCACTCCAGAAAAGCATGTTTATTACCTCAATTAACAGCACGCTGCTTTCCCTCCACTAAATGTATAAACATGATTCAATTCTGAAAAACACCATTACTTTCAGACAGGTTCAACAGCACAGCACACAACTGATTGACCAATTTTAACAAAATTTATATTCTTGTTGGGGGGTCACGGTATAGTCTACAGTCTCCTGTAACCTTCTGCAGCGTAATTACACAGGAAAACACACCACAGCACAGAAATAGTGCAGCACTCCCCAGTGGCAATGAAAAGAACAGCTGTAGAGTGAGATTTATGTAGTAGTCGTTAACTTTATTCACTCTTGCAAGGTAATGGGGAAATTGCTGTGCATGAAGGAAGAGATTGTCTTCACATGCAACTTCTTGTCCCATCCCAAACGGGCAGTAACAACAAAGAATTGCTCTCGGACTGCCCCAGAGCACAGGGATGTCTTTTGCTATAAATGTAGCAATAAAACACCAACTGACCCAAACACATTTATTGGCAATATCCCTTGTATGGACAAAAAAAAAAAAAAGAATATAGTGAAAGTAAGAGGAAAATTAATTAAGGCAAAAAATATAGGATGAAGCATGAATATCTGATTCAAGTGATATGATAAAATGTTGCAGTCACGATTGCCCAAAAAAAGCATTTGTTGGAGTCTTCTGTGCAAGATGAGATCAGAACAATTTAGCTGCTCTATACATAATCTTTCAAAAGGAGGTTACATCTCTCATTCTTGGGGACAATGTGAGGGAGCAACAATGGCAATGGATTAACAACCCAACCTACCCTGCAGGTAAGTGGGAGAATGCTATCCCCATCGATCACCTTTCTCAAGTCTTATTGGGGGATCTGCACAGCACCTTGCTAGGAGGTAATGACCACTGCATTCCTCAGTCCCAAGAGAGTCCAGAAGACAAGCAGTTCCCAACTGCCTTTGGAGCTCCTTTTGGACCTCTCATTCACAAAAACTATCCTCTTCGCAAGATACCTGGCATTAACTTGGCTCAGAATGCTGCATCAGGAACGCTTCTATGTGGTTATGCTCCACTCACTTCACTTCCTCACCCTCACATCCCACCCAGACATGAAGTGTAATTTATATTCCCACCAAAGGAGGCAGGGACCCCAGGTGGCCTCTTTATACTCAGAACTAATTCCACAACCTCAAAGGAGGGATAAAATAAGGAAAACTTCAACTGAAAGATGGATATGGTCATGTTAATGATGCGGTTAGCAGTGTTCCCCAACTTGTGCTCTGACTGCAGAAAGAGGAAGCCTGTGGGGCATGAACACTTTGACAGGACCAGGGTACAGTCCCTCTTCCAGCTTCTCCAAATTCTCTTGTGAAGGTACTGCCTGCATTTCCCTCACTTTTGCTTTCTTATTTACACTCACTATACTTCAGTTGCAGAAACAACTTCACTCTGCCATCTCTTTTTGCCTTGGCCAATAACTGCTTGATGGAAAGGAATTTAGTGTCGGGGGGTCCAACTTTCACTCCCTGCTCTCTGACAAGAGCACTATTTGAGTGTGTATACTAGCTCCTCAGGCATCTTCAGAGATCTGGGACTTGTCCTCATCAAGCAGCATCAACATGAAGGTCTTCAATTCTTTAACAGCTACACTTAGATTAATTTTATTTTATTTTAGTTTTTAAATAGTTGTATTGTGTGGAAGACAAACAACTCAGTGAAAAACAAATATCACATTTAAAGCCATTCTGACAAACCCATTTCTTTATATCACAATACAGTTCTTCCACAAACACAAATATGCATTTTGTTTCTCAAAGTTCAGTGAAAAACTCTGAGCATCAGTGCTGAACACTGGACTAAATTTACACCTAGCTCTGACCCTGGTTGTTATTCATTGATTTGGAAGTAACTTAGAACCAGCATCCAGGGAAGCTTGGCCTCATGTAGATGTGTCCTTCCCCTGTACGTTGATACCTTCCTACACTGGGGACAGAGGTGAGAAAGTTACCTTTCTTGGGACAGAGATGGGTATGAATTTACTTGGGGTTTTTCTTACCTCTTCCAGATTATTTTAATTAATGCCCACCCACCAAGAGTAGGAAGTTATCAAGAGAAGAGAATTTCACAGGAAAGAATAAGATTAAGACATGGAGTTGCATGAAAAGAAAAGAAAACACAAAACAAAAAACATGAATATGGAAATGCAAGAAGCCTACAAAATGTTATAGGATGTAATGTTCATGAGGTAAGTAAAGGAAGTGATTAGAAAGACAGAGGCAGGATTTCACATATACATGTTAAATTATGTTTTATTTACATTCATAATTGGTATAAAAACAGCTAAGAAACATTCCTAACTATAAACACTATATAACAAAAGGTACAGCTCAGTTCAAAAATTCTCATCAGGCTTTAATTTGATAACATCTGTTCACAGTTAAAATGGGAAATGGAAAAATGGAATTGTATATATAAGTGAAAACAGCAATCTAAAATGCTGACAAGTCAGGCCCAAAACTGAAGCAGTTCTTTTCCTCATATACACACAGAGAGTACTTGAGAAAAAACAGACCATTGAGCCATTCCATACAGCACAGAAGGTTTATCCTAATAAGACACCAGTGCTTTGGGAGTGAATTCTGCAGTTAGTCTGAACTGACTGCTGTTCAGTTTACAGTCCTAGAAAGAATGACTTAAACACTTTTCATTTTAGCTGAAAAATAATTCAGATTATCACTCTAGCCAGAAACCATTAGTTGCCTATGCAACTATAAATGTCCTTCCATGTATTACAATTTAATTGCATGCTCATCTAGTGCACTTCTGAGAGATGCTTGTCTCCTTTAGTAGAGGAAGGAATATTTGTGGGGGGATGAATTGGGCTTGCACAGAGTAGGGCTGTGGAGACAGCCATCCTGCCTGTTTTGTACCAACAGCACCACAGTGAATGAGATTGGGAAATGCTGAATAGCTCAGGTAATTCAAATACTACTCAAGGGATTTAGATTTGATCCCTGAATTTTCTACACAGTTCCAAGGTGACACTCAAATATTTAGTTAGTTCTCCAAATAAATTGGCATATCCTTTTTTATTAATTGCCTGCATTCAGAAGCCAATTAATATATAGTGTCAGAACTCCCCGAACTGGACATTCTCCTATGTATTTAGCCACCTCTAATACATCTCTTGTACTTATATCAGTCCATTTTCCCTCCAAAACCATGCAAGCTTCTAGCGAACACAGTATCATTTCGAAAAATCCACAGGTTTACTGCTAACAGCATTAAGAGCCATTTCCATTTGTCTGTTTTGTACCTATCTTCTTTTAAAGAACCAAATTAGTGACAGACTGATCCCAGTCATCCTGCTGTATTTCTCACAACTTTGTAGACCTCTGTTATACGACCCCAAGTAATTTAGTCTCAGATCTGAAGAATACCAGGCTACTTCATCAATCCTGTATAGGAACACTTCCCTTTTCTTTGATTATCCTTGTCATCCTTCTCTAAAGTTCTTTCTAACTGCAATTTATTCTTTGAAGATAACAAGAGCAGAGCTGGTGCACAGTAATCAAGATGTGGGTGAGTCATAATTTATACAACAGCATAATATCATTACCTAATTGATATTGAGCTTCCCTAACCATTTTTAACACTTCATTTACTTTTTTTGGCCATCACTGGGCTCTAAGCTAACATTTTTATGAACCCCACAATCTTGCTGCAGAGTGCCAATAGCACACTCCGAGTCCATCATTCTTTGTGTGAAATTATGATTTTATGCAGTATGCATTATTTTATATCTCATTATCTAAACTAAAATTTGCCTTCTATTTTATTGCCCAATCACTCATAGTTGGTAATACTGTGATGATCCTTCTACATGTCCTTACAATCATATATTGTCCTTATTACTCCAAAGTATCTTTCACCTACAAACTTAACATCTTCACTTTTTTCTCTGGCCTCCGCTCTGGTCTCTTATGAATATGTTGAAAGACACAAATGTCTATAGGATGCCTTGGTGACTACTACTGAGCATATCGACAATTTATTCCTACCTGCTTTTTTTCCTCTTAAACAATAATCTTTCTATGGAAGTATCTTTCTTTGCATAGAATGGCAGCTTAGCTTCACTACAAGCTTTTGTAGAGGGACATGGTAAAAAGTCTTTTGGAAACTGAACTAGCCTGTACCCATCAGATCAGCCTTATCTATATGCTTGCCCTCTCTCTAAAGGGCTCCAAGGTTGGAAACTAACTGTATGATGTGAAACATCCAGGAGGAAAAAAAAAAAAAAAAAAAAAAGAGAGAGAGAAAAAAAAGGAAAAAACAAAAAAAAAAAGAAAAAACATTCTAGTCATTTTCTGTCAGACACTGCAAAATAACATATTATTTGTTTTCACATCCCAGCTCTAAAATACAGATGATGACAATCACTCTTCTTCTAATATTACTCCATAAATAAATGTTTGTGAACAACTTAGATACTCAATGGTATATGAAAGCAATGGAAAAAGTAGGGATTACTACAGCAGACACCCATAAAAAGATACAGTTGCTGAAGTTTAATGCTTAAGAAATACTCAGACCTTCACATTCCTAGACAGCACTGTATCGCATCCAGTAATTACCATGAAGACTAAGCCTGCACTTCCAGGAATATACAAAATTTCTAACTAAAAGATTGGCCTCATCGAATTTTTAATTCTTCTCAGGATCCGAAAGATTACATATCCTCATTATTAACTCATTTGATCACTGATGAAAATAAGCATTTCCAAAACATACCTCGTCAATTAAGTAAAAAATGCAGCCAGGAAAGAGGGAGAATTCTGTAGCCCAAAGCCTACCTCTAGAACATAATTCTCCCTAGGTTTTGTAAAAGCTGTTTTCTTGTAAACTATGTACCACCATCACACCAAGCAGGGTATTTTTAGTACATTTTGAGACCTCCTTTGGTCTTCCTCTGCTTGACTAGTTCTGACTCGTGGTACTAAAAAAGGAGAGAATCTCCCACAGTTTTGACAGCAGTCCTGTCAGACCATCATATAGATAACATTCATACATCCATACATCAATTAGATAAGTGAGTATAAAAAGGTTTAGTCACAACAGAAATGTAGTTTTTCATTAACTATTTTTTCCTGCTAGATTCCAATACACATCTTTAGAGAGAGCTGAAAAGGAATGTAAGAGGGAAATAAGAAGGAAAAAAAAAAAAAAAAAAAAAAAAAAGGAAAATTCTTTCCATTTCAAAAAAACATACAACTTCAAAAAATTTTCTTTTAACAAAAAGGGGAATCTTCCACACACAAAAAATCTAAAAA
>WTSP01001438.1:8564-20848 GCA_025331215.1 Actenoides lindsayi | reverse complement strand
TTCCTTCCTTCCTTCCTTCCTTCCTTCCTTCCTTCCTTCCTTCCTTCCTTCCCTCCTTCCCTCCTTCCCTCCTTCCTTTTCTCTCTGCATTTTTCACACACTCTTATTGAGTTGCCGTTGTTATTAAAAGGCAGCATTTGCAATGGTCTGCACTGAGCCAGCAGCAGCCAGGGGCCAGGAAGCTGTTATCACTAGCAAAGTGTAGGTACAGTTTGATGGGACACGCTCGGGGACAGAGGAAATGACAATGTGGAGGGACTACCAGGCCTTGCTGAGGTCTCCTGCGGTGAGGGAAACTTCAGCTCAGCTCTTCTTCATGGGAATAAAATTTCCTGTTTCGTTCCTTCAGCAAGCTGACTGTTTTCACGTGTTGGTAATTCATCTCCATAAAAAAATGCCCGTGCCTGAAGGCTGTTTGCTCACGCTGCAGAAGAGGAAGGTCTTCCTCACTGAAACCCATGTGAGCTGTGGTCCTGCCGTCATTTGAGCTGTCTGTCCCCTGCAATCTATCAGATAACCACTGAATCATCCCTCAGAAGGCCCCAGAGCCCACCCTGGGGTGTGTCTGATCAGGCGGCACAGGGGTAGCACCAGCCTGAAAGTGAAGAGGGGTTGGAGAGCCAGACGTCACCAAAGCAGAGCAAAATGGTGGCACAGGCTGGTACCTCCCTGGGAAATGTCAGGCCTGGGGTGCGGGGCTGGGTTGGCCTCTTAGACCTGGGGGACCTGCTCCTCACATCTTCTTTCAGTAAGCTCCACTCTCTCCCTCCTCTTCTGGCTGCGTTTCATACAAGCCCCTATCCTGGCAGTAGCAATAATCAGCCATTATTCCCGGCTGCCGCTTTCCCTGAGCTGGTACTTAAGAAAGTGAAAGTGTCACGTGCCAAAAACAAGCGATTTGGGGTTTTCGGGAGCTTTTATAGTACCAGCCCAAAGCTCATCCCCCGTCCGTCTCCCACCCAAGCCAGCTCTTCGGAAATTCCCACCTCTAACTGCAGCGCCAACTAATGACGCTCCACACCTCATTAAGTGCTGCTATTATTGTACTTAATGAAGTAAGGAATCGACGATGACTCTGAACTTTCGTTTTTATTTGTTAAAGATCTTTCTTCACGGCAACAACCTGAACAGCCTTCACCAGCTAATACACCCTGAATGCCTGCCCTCCGAATTCGGGGGGACTCTCCCCCCGTACGACATGGGGACGTGGGCTCGAACGTTGCTCGGTCCCGACTACGGCGACGAGAACGAGTACACCCACACCTCCTACAACGCCATGCACGTGAAGCACGCATCCTCCAACCTGGAGCGGGAGGCCTCGCCCAAACCCATGAAAAGGTCAGTGCTGCCTTTGAAATCGCCTCTCGTTTGGCTCTCCGAACAGGTTTGGCCTAAGTCACGGTATCAGGGAATGGTGGGGGTTGGAAGGGACCTCTGGGGATTGAGTCCAACCCCCCCTGCCAGAGCTGGGTCACCCAAGGCAGGCCACACAGGGACAGAGCCAGGTGGGGCTGGAAAGTCTCCAGAGAAGGAGGCTCCACAACCTCTCTGGGCAGCCTGGGTCAGGCTCTGGCACTCTCACAGTGAAGTTCTTCCTATGTTGAGGTGAAAATTCCTGTGTTTCCCCTTGCCTACCATTACCTCTTGTCTTACCACAGGGCATTCGTAAGATCCCCTCTCATTCTTCTCCTATCCAGGCTAAGCAGCCCCAGGGCTCTCAGCCTTTCCCCATCAGAGTTCTTCCAGTCCCTTCATCACTGAGCAGGAAAAGCGTGGTAAAGAGGCTGTGGTTTGACGGGTGTGGACGGTAAAGGAGGGTTCCACCTTGCGCCGCGCTCACGGTGTGCTGGGAGGAAGGAAACCTCTCTGTGGAACTGTAATTCCTCGGCTGATTGCTGCACACAAAACCGAGGGGAAATTAATGAGCTCCTGCACAGAGCATTAGTGTGTCCAAGTGAGATGCTCTTCTGCACGGCATAGTGCGGCCAAGCAGCTCCGCTTGGGTGCTGGTCCCTATGACTCTCTGCTGCTTTGCTGCTGGTGATCCCGGGTTGTTTTACCTCCTCAGAAACGCAGCTTTTGTACGATGAACACCACTGCCCTCTAAAGGGAAAATGGGTTATTCTTCTCCTGCTGCTTCTGCTCCCTCTTCCTCCACCCAGCCCTTATAAGACAGCAGAGCTGCTCTTTTCAGATCTCTGATTTCAGATTTAGTGGTTGTGCATTCAACTGCTGAATGCTTTAAATTGCACCTCTCGGGCGTACAGAGTCCTAGAAACATAGAATCATAGAATTGTTCGGGTTGGAAGAGACCTTTCAGATCATCAAGTCCAGCAGTGCCAGGGCACCACTACCCCATGTCCCTCAGCACCACAGTTCCACAGCTTGGAAACCCCTCCAGGGATCACAGGGACTCCATCCCTGCCCTGGGCAGCCTGGGACAGGATTTGACAATTCTATTTGGGGAAGAAGTTGTTCCTCAGCTCCAACCTAAACCTCCCCCGGTGCAGCTTGAGGCCGATTCCTCTTGTCCTGTCACTTGTTCCTCGGGAGCAGAGCCCGACACCCCCCAGCTCCAACCTCCTGTCAGGGAGCTGTCAAGAGCGATACCAATGGTGTCACCCTCAGAAACTGGCACTGGTTGCAGGGATGGGTGAGGAGTCTTTTTTAAAAGTCTTTCATCTTCAGAGGGAAAAGAAAAGGTGTTCTCGATACAGAGCACCCCTCCCAGGTCAGAGGGATGTCCCGTTGCTGAGGCTGCAAAGTGAGGCCTCGTGCTGGAAACACTCACACGTACAACCTCCTGAGAGTCCCCCAGCTCACAGGGCCACCAGGCTATGTGGCTGGGGCCCTTTGGAGGGTTGCAGCCGTGGCGTGAAGAGGGGTGAGCATCTGCAGAGTCAGCAGTTCTCACTACTGCCTGCCAGCCAAGCCTGGGAGCCAGGATGGGTTTACAGATCCTGCCTTAGAGAACTACTTTCAAACAGTTATTAATTTTATTTTGTTTTAACTATTAGCAGTGGGGTGATTTCGGAAAGATGCCAACCAAATATTCCATTATTATTAAAATGTATATATCGAGAGTGTACGATTTATGTAGCTTTATAGAGAGAAACCTGCAGTTTTTAAAGCTCCGAAGGGTTAAGAGCTGTTCACAGGTAAATCCTTGCTGAGGATCAGGTCTTGGGTTGCAAAGAGGGGAGGGTCTTACTGTGCCCTCAGGGGAGAACCTCAGCTTGAAAATGAGTTTGGTGCCAGCAAACCCTGCCTGGAGGCAAAGCCTTCTTTTATAATCTGTTCACTAATACGAAAGTGCATTAATACAAATACGGTGAGTGGATGAATCTAATTTGTCACGTTGCCCCTGGGCAGACTAGATCTAACTTTTAGCCTAATTTCGTTACTCGGTGGTTAAGTGAACCATCTGATCTTGTACCCTGTGGTCATTAGTAGCTGTTAGAGGTGAAGAGTTCACTGCCTCGACAGATTTTCTCCTGTGAGTATTTGCTTCGATTCTTCTTCCCCTGAAATTACGTTTCGGCCTAACTTGAGGCAAAAGCCTTTGCTTAGGAAGCATAATTGTCTGCTTTATTAGATTTATTAGATCAGATTTATATCTAAGGCCTATTTAAAGGTCTACAGGCTTCTGCCAACATTACCTGCCTTTATATAGCCTCTGTCCTCATCTCTTTAGGCTCATACATCTCTAACAGGAGAGTCTCAGGCCATGGCTGAGGTTGCTGGATACTCCAGGGAGGTTTACACAAGGCACAGATGATCTCCTAGCATTAGTCTTCATCTTAAATATAATTCCCTCACAATTGCCCTGTCATCTTTTTTCCTTATTAAAACAATTTTGCAGTTTCATTAAAAAAATCTCTCCATTCGCAGTGGAAAAACCTTTAGACTCCTGAATAAACAGGATAATACTGTAAGCATTTCTACGCTGGAATGTTGGGTTTACCGACCACGTTGGGTTCCCTCCAAAACCAAAGCACTGTCCTGCTGCGTGACAAGGTGCAAGGTTCCAGGTTGCCCACCCTGGCTCTGTGGCCACTTGCTGGAAAGCCATAAAAGCACATGCTCACTGACACTGCTGTGCTAAAGGTCTCTTCACCTTGGAGCTCAATGCTACAAGAACAGCTTGAAGTCTTACACTGACCACAGAGAAACGTCCCAGTGAAATGTAGCTGTAGAGAGGCAGAAGGTCTCCCCTGAGCATCCTTTTCTCCAGATGCTCAGTGTCTGTGCGCTTAGAGTGAGCTTAAATTTAAACTCAGTAGATTATTTCTGTGCCAACACAGAAAAATCAACCTCTTAATTTTCTGTATGGCCATTTCGGAGAGCAGAGAGCATATTTTTTTTTTCCAGCAGGAAGCTATAGAAGATAGTGGTTTGTTCAGCCTCACAGAGAGAAGGTTGAAATGGATGTGGTTGTTCTTTGCAAATACCAGAGGGAATAAAAACTGGAGAGAGAGAACAGGTACTTGAGAAAAAGGACAACTTTGGCATGACATCAAATGGGTACAAGCTGACCAAAGCATATCTTGGCTGCGAATCAGAGGAGGAGATTTGGAAGCCATCATAGCAAATTACTGAGACAGCTTGTCAATATGACAACCTAACCGACACACGAGTGAAAGGTCTGACATGAGGTGGCTCCCCGTGGCCACAGGAGACTAGACTTGCCCCTCAAAGTCTCATTAGGTTCCAATTTGTGCTCCCCTTAACAGCAATGGGACCAGAACATCATCTTCTTCCCAGCCACAAGCAGGAGTGGTTTTTCCCTGCTACTTGCACAAGTTTTATTCTCAAAAAAGACTCCTTGTTTACATCAGAGAATAGGGGTGTTGTAGATGCAGCAAGGATTGAAAATCCTCCTCAAAACAAGCCTGCCACTGACTCTGGCTAGCAGTGTGATCTTGAAAAGCTTGAGATCTGAGAAGTTTCTATAATATAGAAACTATTTAATCAAAGCCATTGCAATTGTCATTTTTCCACCAGTGGCCACACGGAGCCCCGCTGGGGCAAAATCAAAACAGTGGAAATTGCACTTCCATCTGCAGTATTATCTCACACCCTGGGAAAAATCCCAGAACCCAAATTCTGTATGAACAGATGGGAAACAAAGCAAAACAGCTGATGACTCCACATAATGAGTCTTAATGGCCAGGGGAAAAAAAAAAGGAAAACAGAAGCAACAATAACAAAATCCATTCAGAATAGATCTGTTTATTAAGATTCAGCTCAGTGAAGTTTGGAATGGGCACGGTAATAAACATGCAAAGCAACATTAATCCAGTAATAGCTGGGCCATTTGGTAATCCTGGGAGCAGCAATGGCAGGAGATGTTTCCCCTGTCTTGGGCCATCTCTTCATCCACCCAGGGAGCCTGTCACTTACAAGCTGTGGGATTTGAGAGCCATGTAAATGTTGTGAAAATTCGAGGCACGGGGAAGAAAATCCTGCCCCCCCCCTTCAGCTGTGGCCAAACCTTCTGTGAGCCCTGATGGCCAGAAAGGAGCCTGGGGTTGCTTTAGTCAACAGAGAGAGAACACAAAAGCATTTGCCGGAGGCTTTTGTTGCTGAGCTGTTGTTTCTGGGAACAGCTGGAGGTTTTATCTGGATGGGGAGTGTAGGAAGGGTTGTGGTGAATGGTTAAGCCGTGCACTGAAGAGTCAGAGACTGCTCTCGACATATCACTGTGCCACAGGGCATAGTCTGGGACCAGCCACGCTGGGAGGAGGATGCCTGTAGCTATTTGGGTACCCAACTGCCGTGAGCCAGCATCCCCAGTTGGAGAGATGGATTCAGTGACTGGGGAAGACATGAAGGAGCTCAGTTCTTTTGAAGAGTTTTGCCCCAGTGTCACTTTGCTCTTACACTTGGGTCCAGCAGCAGCACGTCACCTGCAGTAGCACATTGCCTCCCGGTGACTTGCTTTTCTTTACAAGAGTTGCCTTCTGCAGCTGCATCTGGGTCACCTCTTGATGTCTGAACTTGATCTTCAGTCCAGGTGACAAAGACTGTTCTCTGCCTTCGCCTGTTCCCCATGCAGTCACCAAGCATGGCCTGGGAGTGGACTGTTCCTTCTCCCAGGCATCAAAGGAGTGCTTGCTTTTAACCTGCTGCTAGTGCAAACAGGTCTGAAAACCCAGTACCAGGCAAAATTGCCCGGCAGAGAGAAGAAATTTTACCTAACAGGTACATACATATTCTGGCCAAACAACCTGTGCTGTTCTGCCAAATTTATTTAATCAAAGTTTAATTAAGGACAATTTTCACCAAATCTGGCGTTAAAAATTATTCTTAGGGCAACACGGATGACAAGAGCATTACAGTCACCAAGTCAAGCTCATTGGAGACTCAGGAAATTCAGCGTTAGGGGGAAACTTTTGAAGTGAAACTTGTGAAGTGAAACTTCTAGAGCTAAGCAGGCTAAATGTGAACATACACAATTCATGCATCAAGACACAATTGACTTCTCCTGCCGTGAAGCAAAAACCCGAGCACCTAAAGATGCGATGACCTACCTTGTGGTTCAGCAAAAGCCCCCACCTCAAGCATTTTGAAAATGCAGCAAAGAAACCTGTTGGAATGGCTTGCCCCACATCCTTGAGTCAGAACATGTGGGTTTTTATGTCCCAGATTAGAGTGAAAGGAATTTAAAGTACAGTTTAGGGTTTGCCATTATTGCCTCCTGATGTGCGCGTGTGTGTTTTCAAACGGACCGGTCTTCAAGTGGACTTGCTGCTGAAACCAATTGTCAGCTCTCAGAAATGGGATCCTGCTCCCAGAAAGAAGGGAATCGCAACTGGTGTGGCACTAACGCTGCCTGGAACGGCCTGAGATCCGAAAGGGGCCAGGCCTGGGGGTGATGCGTGTAAGGTTCTTATTTATTCAGACTGGTTCCCCCATATGCCCAGCTGGGCTGTGCAAGGCCGACCTTTCTAGTTGTTATCCTTGGTTTGACCTTCATGTTCCTTTGCCATATGGTTCTGCTTTTATGGGTCATGTTTTATGCCGGTTCACAGTCAGCACCAATTTACTGCAGAAGTAGTAAAATACCAGCAAATAAAAATCAGTATTAAAACGTGTGAAACCTTCTCACTGCCCAGGGAGGGCACCTGGCTTGCTCTGCTTGTAGCTGGGGGTGCCTTTCCACATGGGCTGGGGGAAGAGGGAAAGAATCTGTGCAGACTCGCAATGAAAGTGCCTCTGTAATAGTTGAGGCCTACGGTGCAAGACTTACATTTGCTATTTTATTCTGAATTATTTCAAACAACAGAGGATTTCTGATCGCACAGATCATGAAGGAGACGTGCCTGGATAGCACAGCAGGTGTCCCAGGGACGTGCAGACCCTGCAATAGTTATGCATTGCTTAGCAATGTACATTATGAGGAGCTGAACAGTTTTATATCTTTGGACAGGAATTCTGCTAATATATCAATGAGAAATGGAAAGGAGATGGAGGAGCTGGTATGTTAGGTGGGGCAGGACATCCTCAGGAGCAAGAAAAGCCAAGGAGGGGATCAGAGCCACAAAACCATGGCTGAACCAAGGACCGGAGGGACGAGTAGCTTGGTGCTGGGGGGCCCTGGAGCAAGGCAGGAAAGTGGTCACTCTCTGAGGGTGTCGACCGTGTGGGTTTCATCTGTTTGTGGCACTCAATTACCAGTGACCATTCTGGTGGGAATGGTAGAACCAGTGCTGTTCAGGCTGCTTAAAATATTGCATTGTAAATTATGTCTTCAGCGGGCTATAAATTTGCCAAAAGCTTAGTCGTTTAGATGAGAGACATGACACTTAATAAAACAAATGGTTTTACACCACATATCTTTTGCTGCCCTGTGAAAAATCCACCTACATCTGGCTGAGTTATGAGCCTTTGAGAAGGAAACTCACAGAGGCTGTGTAGAAACATACCTAATTTTAGCATTTAATTACCCTAAGAATTGCCTCATGCTTTGTCTTGGCCTCCCAGAACAAACAAACTTGTTCAGCTTGGGTTGATGGTTCAAGGCCCACCCTGCACATCTCCTGTCTAGGCTGCGGGGTGCAGAAGCCTTTTGCACCTACAACTTTTACTCGTGATCCCATCAACTTTCCCTGCGCTAGGCCGGGCTGCAGCAAGACGTGGAGCTGGGATTTGGCAGACCAACCCCCTCGGGGCAGCTCTCAGGGCTGCCTCGTACCTGTTATGTATGAAGAGGCTGTGGTTCCGTGGCAAATCTGGTCGAGATGCTGGCAGAAGTGAAGAGATTCAGTGGTGAACCCAGCTGGGATGCTGGGAGGAGAACACCAAGGGAGACTGAGAGATGAGGCAGGCATAAAGAAGTGGAAGCAGCTGGGCTAGCAAGCACACTTGGTGGGCAAGCAAATGGGGATGCTTAGGAGGAGGGCTGACGGAGACCAGGAATAATCCTCTGGTCAAGCCTGTTGGGTGCAGCCCTGGAGAAGTGGATCCTGCTCTGACCCCTGTGTGCCCCGGGCCAGTCGCCTAAACCAAACTTCACCCTACTGGTGAGATTGCCTGTTCCTTATTTTCAGCCTGCCAAGCTATAGACCCCGGGGGGGATAATTTTTGGGAAAACTCAGCACTCACCTGCCACGAGAGTCACCGGGACACGTGCTTTGAACACAGAAGCTGCCACGTGACTTTGAGCCCTCTGCAGGATCAGGCCCTCAGTGCCGGGAAAGGGGCACCTCGCATCAGAGGAGCACTTGGACCCTAACGTCACTGTGCTTCAGCTCTCCAGGGAAAATGGAAATAAATTAAAAAAAAAACAACCTCACAGTCATGTGAGAGCAGTAACTGAATGAACACTTAAGAGGCACAGAAGCACGGCCTTGATGAACTCCACGGACCAGCTCAGGAGGGAATTAACAAAGGCCATCTTCCGAGCAGGCTTGGAGTGAGATGCAGCAAATGACTCACAGAGCCACACCGTGAACTGCTGGGAGGAAGCAAAATAAATAGCCACTCATTAGCTCAGCACTGTCTACCCGGAGCACAGAGCAAGGAAACAGCCCTCCAAGAATAAAGGGTGCTTGCTCACGGGGCTAGGGAGCAACGTGGGGGTCCCAACACCCCCACGTACCCGGCTGAACGATTGCTGCTTCCACAACCTACATTTTGGCTTTTCCCACTGTGGTGGTGCTTGATTTCCCAGCCTAAATAGGACATTCACAGGGTCACTCTCTCAGGCTGCAGTGCTGCTCTGGTAAGGACAGGAAACATCTGAGGTAGGGTGGGGGTGTAGGAAGACTGACCCTCTTTGCTCTTACAGCTGCATCTTCCCTGTCATTGCCTCGCAGAAGGGAAGAGGCTGTGGTTCAGGGGCAAAGCTGGTTTGGAGATGTTGGGATACTGGGAACTGGAGTCACAGGGATGGGAGCAAAAAAGGCAGACTGAAAGATGAGGGAGGTGTAAAGGACTGGAGTGTCCCAGCAAGAGAACTGGAAACTGATGGGATAGAAAGAGAGCTTGGTGGGCAAGGAAATGGGGATGAGCAGGAACGAACGGTTCTGGCAAGTGCAGGTCTGTGTATAATATTCATGAAGTGGGAAAGGAAAATTTTCTTCCTTCCTTGGACTGAATTTCTTTTGTTTGGCTCTTAATAGAAATAATTTCCTTCCTTACCCGGCCTGAAGTGTTTTTTGCTTGGATATCATACTCTGCAGGCTTCTTAGCAGCTCTCTCCCATCTGCTGTAAAAGGGTGTTTGCTGCTGCAGGGCTGCCTGCGCTTGGCCCCAGGACGGGCTTCCCTTGGCAGAGGTGACATATTGCACCAGTCCTTCCAGGAGCTCCTGGAGCAGGCACATCACTGAGCAGAGCTCACCTGCATCTGTGGGAGACACAGGTCTTCTAGCTGCCTTGCCCACGCACTGCCTTGTCAAGTGCTCTCAGAAACAGAAGAGGGCTTTTTACCTCAGCTCCATCCCACCCACACATCTGCATTGTTTCTGCAATAGGGGGAGGGGGGGAAAATCCTTGTTTTTCCCACCTGATGAAGTCACAAGGCGTGTCGTGGAGCACACGCTGAGGTTCTGGACCCTGCCCTGAAGTCTGCTGGGGGAGGGAGAAGGGCAGAGGAAGGAATATCCCTCAGACCTCCCCCCTACAAAAATTCACAGCGGTGATTTACAAAAAATGCTTATTATGTTCTGTAAAGGGAATAAATAACTGGGAGATGAACAGCCTGGAGGTGCTGGTAAAATGGGAACGGAATTAGGGGGAAATGAGCAGACGGGAGGCGAGAGGTAGATGAATAGAGTCAGAGAATATGATCTGATGGATTGGCTGCAGCGTGTCATGCAGAGCTTGAAGCCTTCTGCCCTTGGAAGGGAAAAACCAAACCCCATACCAGCCTCCTCCTTCCTCCACAAAGGAAACCCAGCACAAATGCAGTGTGTCCTCGCTCCTCTGGGCTGTAGCACATCAACTCTGCTGAGAAGCATAAAATAATGGGTAAGAGAACTGGAAGATATCTTTTAAAGCAAGCATGCCAGGAGATGCTGGCAGTTACCATGCGGCTCAGGGCGGGGTTTTGGTATTTTATTTTTGATGGGAAACAAAACTGATACCCAACAGACATCAATTCCTGTGAGCTGATCCACTCCAGCTCCACTCTGACAAGCGCCTGCTGCAATGAGTGCAGCTACAAGGTCTGCATCCAGTCTTCTTACGGGGTTTTTGGACTGAACTGGAGAGAGCTGCATTAAAATGACCACACACATAAAGCCATCTGCTCCTTTAGATGTTGATGTACATACCTACGCAGTGCTGTCATTTGAAATCGATGGCTGACCTGCTGGAGAAACAGCTGGGTAGTGTTGATTTTCCAGACTTCCAAATAATTCTTGCCGAACAGTAAAACAACCCTGGGGGGATTTGATTGACGCTTTAAATGGAGCACGCTCAAACGGTACCTCGGCTTCAGAAGGGAGCCTGGGAATTCATTTCTCTTTCCATTGCCATTGTGCTCTCCTAAGCGAAGTTACTTTGCTTTGGAAGCTAGGTTTGTGATACAAACAATTGGTTACTTGTGTTAAAAAAAACCCAAACAACAAACTGGACTCAACCAGACCCTCCACATCCAAGCATCTTCCAAACAGGTTACCGAGAAATTTTAGCTGAGAAAGGAGGCAAACCAGAAGGCTTTGAATTCAAATATACTGATTTAAAATGCCAAAACATGGTTTAGTGGGGTTTTTTAATAGGGATAGGAATAAGGTTGGACTTGATGATCTTGAAAGTCTCTTCCAGCCAAAACTATTCTATGACATGTGCTGCTATTCAGGTGAGTATTGGAGGTAATAAATACAGTGTTAGGCTCAGGGGAGACCTTTCTAATATCAGCCAATTCCTCAGGAAACGGAGTAAAAAGTCATCAAGATGACAACGAACAAAAGCAGAAATCATCCAGTGAAGCCAAGGGACTCCAGGAAGGTAGGTGCTTCTGCAGCAGCCGTCACTAGCATGTGTCTTCTTGCTTTCAGGTCCCAGTCTGTGGTGGAAGCTGGCACGCTGAAACACGAAGACCAGGGGGAAAGCGAGAACACCCAACCGCTGCTGGCTCTGGACTGAGCTGCCACGTGCCCAACACATAGAGCAGATACATTAACAGACTCCCACCGTACCAGAAACCCACCGAGCACATCCCACACACACAAACACACACACGCCTTTTGCTTGAGAACGAGTCCTTCATGTTTCTTGATCAAGTTAACAACTCTGTCACCAGCCATCTGTCCCCGCGGCCAACGCTGAACAAAAACTGAGAAGTTTCTCTTGACACAGGAGTCTGCCCAGATATAAAGAATTTCTTTCCCTTTTTTTTTTGACTTATTAAAATACTGGAAAAGATGGGACTGCCTTCTCTATTTAAAGAGCCTGGGGTGTGTCAGTGGTTTTCCTGAAGCCTCCAGCAGGGACACTCAGTTTTACAGAAGCGAGGGTTAAGTGTCTTCTGCAGAAAAGCACCTCAAATTTAAACTTTGCACTGTAGTCAGCAGTATCATCTGGCTCAGAGGGCAGGAACAGCGGCACCTACAGCGTGCTCAAGTTTTACAGAAGGATTTTGCATTAAAAAAATTAAAAAAAAAATCAGTGCCAGCATAATGCCATTCAACACGACACCTTTGGGGCTGCCTCATCCACGCTGCTTATGGGGGGGGGGGGGGGGGGAGCAACAAAGTTACCACCTCCAAATATTCCACAAAACCTTCCGCACCTCTTCAAACACCTCTCACGGCGTACAAGCCCGAGCGGTGCAACA
>WTSP01001437.1:13842-37398 GCA_025331215.1 Actenoides lindsayi | reverse complement strand
CTTGTGGCCTTTCAGGACTCCAAGGGGCCTGTCAGAAAGATGGGGACAGAGTTTTGAGCAGGGCCTGTTGGGACAGGGCAAGGGGTGATGGTTTTGAACTAGAAGAGGGAGATTCAGACTGGAGAGAAGGAAGAAATGTGTTACGCTGGGGGTGGTGAGACCCTGGCCCAGGTTGCCCAGGGAGGTGGTCAATGCCCCATCCCTGGAACCATTCCAGGTGAGGTTGGCCAGGGCTGTGAGCAACCTGCTCTAGTTGCAGATGTCCCTGCTCAATGTGATGAGATGAGATGATCTTTAAAGGTCCCTTCCCACCCAAACCAGCCCATGATTCTGATGTAGTTTAGAAGCTGGATGGATGCTCAGGCCCCACCTGTACCCACCTAGCCGCCCAGCAGCACTCGAGGGCTGCAGTTCAAGGGGGAGCTTTTGGGAGGGCCACCAAGGCTCCCTCCTCCGCACACCCTCCCCGCTGGCACGGCTGCCCGATCCGAAGGTGGAGCTGGACCGCACATCACCCCGAGGGCTGAGGCAGCTCCGTGCCAGTCTCGGGCTCCTTTCATGCCCCGCCAGGTCATTAAGAGCTGTAATTAGCCGGGGTTCAGCGGCTCCTTCCCAGGTCGCCCGCGAAGAGGGAAGGCCGGGAAGCCCTTGCTCAGCCCCGGGGCTGTGCAACCTGTGCCGGGCACGCCCGAGCCCTGATCCTCCATCTCCTGCCGCTGCTGTCTGCCCCGGGGCAGCGGCGGGAGAGCGGCTGCGGAACGGCGGCCCCGCGACGCAGGGACGCGCTCGGGGGGCTCGCGCAGCCTCCCTCCCGTTGAGAGCCCGGGGCCCCCGGAGCTCAGGGCCCCGAGCCAACGCGGCCCGCAGGCCTCGGCCCCGGCCGCATCCTCGGCAGGAAGTGCCGCCTCCGGGACCGACCCCCCCCCCGGCCAGGGCCGACGCCCGCCTGCCGCCAAGCACTCTGGGAGTTGTAGTCCTCGACCTTGGCGCAGGGCCCCGGTACGGGCCGCGCCTCGCCGCTACCCTCCCCTGCTCCCACCGGGCTCCTCGCTCACTGAGGGGCCCCGCCTGCCTCGCCCCGGCGCCGAACCGCCTCATCCCCGCTGCTCCCCTCTCGCCAACCGCCTTCCGCTTCCTCCGCGCGGCGCCCCTCGGGGCTTGTAGTTCCCCGGCGCTATTCACGACTGCCTCTGCGCCGTTTCCGCGACGTAGCGCCCGGAGGCCGGGATGGGGCGCTACGCCACGGCGGCGGCGTAAGGGCGGGCTCGGGGACTCCGGGGCAGGCCGGGCCGGCGGCGGAGCGGGAGGAAAGGCGCCGGCAGAGCGGCCGGGTGCCGCGGCGGGCGGGCGGGCGGGCGGGCGGGGTGGAAGTTGCTCTACCCGGGTGAAAGTGTGAGGCCGAGGGGGGGCGCGAGCAGCAGCGCGGCCGCCTCCGTCCCCAGGTAAGTGGCGGCGAGGGGCGGCGGGGGCCTCCCGGAGCGCGGGGGAGGCGGGGACGGGCCGCCCGGGGCCTCCCGAGGGAGTCCTAAGGGCCGCGGCTCCCACCGGCAGCGCCGGCTTGGCGTTCTCCCGGCCGGAGCCTCTGGCTGGGCCCCGACCGCCCCGCACCACCTGTTGCCGGTGGGCCCGGGCCCGGCTGGCCGGGGACGGGCGGAGGGTGGCGGGAGCCGGGCCTGGAGACCGGCGGTTTCGAGGCCGGCGTTGGGGTCCCGCTGCTAGAGCGAGCCGGGAACCCCGCCTCGGGGGTCTGCGGCTGTCGGGATGCCTCCCCCGGCGTTCGGGGGGCGAGCGGAGGCTGCGGTCGCTGTCCCCGTCCCTCAGCCCCCGCGGGGTTTTCCCGAACTCGAGAGTCGCACGGCAGCCGTGGGGAGACGGGGGGAAGCTTCGTGAACCCCCGCGCTGCGCTGCTGTGCCCTCCTGCACCGGGCCCCAGCCCTGCACTCTGCCCTGGGTCCGGAGAGAGGGAGCCCCCCCGGTTCTCCTCCCGGACAGGGAAGCCTCGTGTGTGGCCGTTACCGGCACGGTGCCGCCGAAGGCCGGCTCCGGGGCTGGACCACGGCAGAGCCCCGCAGAGAACCGGTGACGCCTGTCTGCTGCTTCTACAGCTCTGCACTCTAACCTCCCAGTTAGAAACCCGTCTGCTGGGGGCTGAGCGAGGTTTTCGGCAGAGTTTCTGAAGCGTTTGCGAGTTTGCCCTTTGGAATCGGTTGGCTGCCTCTTATGCCTCGCATCTTTGAAGCATCCTAAGGCTGTTCTGGCCCCGATGCCTCATCAGGACCCCTGGATTTTACTGCACGTCAGCTCAGCTGCAGTTTTAAGCATGTCAGCCTCCAGCTCCTGGATGCAGGAGGCTGTTACAGTGGATGGAAAGGCTCTGTACACTGCCTGGCCTCTCCATTTTCTGAGCAGCTCTCCTCTCCCCTCCGTGCGTCCACTTCTGGGGTACAGCTCTTCCCTCCCGAGCATCAAGAAACAAATGTTCTGGGGTGCTCGTCTGCTGGACTGTCGGGGGAGGTCAAATAATGCGCACGTGGTCTCTGAAATGTCATATTGTTTCCTCCAAGCGCTTTTTCAGATCGAAATCTCAGCTGGTGCTCAGCGCTCCACAGGCCTCCAGGCCTGGGATGCGGATGGGTGGGTTTTCATGGTCGGACAGAAGGTTATCAGAGAAGTGCTCACTGTGTGTGGCCAGGGGTGTTCGTGCACGGACAATGGCGCGCTGCTGTGGGTCGGTCAGGAGGTAATGGAGACCAGGGGATGCAGTTCGAGTGAGCTGAGGTGGAGGTGAACGGTGCAGGTCGCAGCTAAAGGAGATAAGCTGCAGATCTCACACTGTAGCCCTTGTTGATCTGAACACAGAGATCTTGCCACACTTTGCTAGGGACTTGTGCCTCAGGGCTGTACTCTGTGTGAGCTGCCACCTTCCTCAACTGGTGCAGAGCTGTGGTGGGAGGGCAGCCCAGGGGCAGACTGGCCTCTTGTGATGCTGTGAGTCTGCCGGGCTTTTTTGCGTGGCCATTTCTTGAGACCTGCTGCCGATCAGGCTGGCTTGTGCCTGTGAGTGAACCAGAGCAGGACTGAACTCTGCCTGAGGAATGAGCTGTGGTAGCACATGTGTCAGAGAGGCATGATTCAAATCACCATGATTTTATGTACATGGGGTTATTAACTAGTTGAAAGTTGCATCAGCTTGTTTGTGTCCAAGGCTTTAACAGTTCAAGGCAGAAGGCAAGACCCAACATTGCTCCCTTCCCCAGGTGAGGTTGAAGTGCTGGAGAGGCCTTTGAAGGTTTGATGGGACTTGCTGTGGTTGCTAAGCCATGTTGCTTTGGCAGGGAAGGAAACAGCCTCCTTGAGCCTGATGACTTGGTGTGTAAGGGACCCCGAGGCGTGGGCCAGGCAGAACGTCTTTTGAATCGGAATAAATATGGAAAAACAAACCCAAACTGCCAAAGTTGCACATAGAAAAGGTCAGGCATCCTGTCTGGCCTCGGAGCTGTCTTGTGGTAGCGGAAGGGCTGGGTGGCACTGTGGAGACGCCAGGATGTTCCCCGGGAGATGCACTGATCACCCCGAGTCCACAGGGCTGCCTTTATCTTGTCTCTGGATACTGCTGGCTTTGCAGAGGGAAATGGCCTGGGCCCTGCTGTTGCCTCAGCCGGCTGAGCATGATTGGCTTTATCTTGTGGAAAATGTGCCGCTTTCATCCGTCCAGGGGGTTTTGTGGGAGCTTGCCAAGTTTGCAGCGGTGGCACGTGAGACCTGGAGAGAGACCCAGGCGGGCCCTGACCCGACGTGCGTGGCTGTGGCCGTGCCGATCTCGCTGGCAGGGATGTCCTCTGCTCTCAGGTGAAATGCAAGAGGGAGAAACTTTTTTTTCCTCCCATCTTCCTGCTTTGTTTAAAGTCAGGCTTTAGTTCGTGTCTGGGGTTGTTGTGAGCAGAGGCATCTGGGAAGGAATGGATCCTGTGATGTTTCTCCATCTGAGGGTCTTTGTGAAGCAGGGGGGGCTGGAACGAAGGGCTGTGGCTGCCTGCAGTCAGACTCGGGGGCAGGGAGAGAGGAGGCTGATTTGGAAAGCACGTATCCGAGCCCGTGTCCTGCCCAGACCATCTCTAAGCGTGCAATGCTGGGAGGAAACTTGTGAAGAGCCGATTCGCTGGGACTTGGAGCTCTGAGAAAGGTCACATACAGTGCAGCCTCGGGAAAGCTGCTTATGCGGGTGGGACAGGTGAGTCAGTGGCTTCCTCCTCGTTTTCCGTCATCATCCCACCCTTGTGAGTGAGTTGTGCTGTCTGCCTGCTCCCTGGCAGCCTCTGCCCGCGTTCGCCTCGGCCTTGCCGGCTGCTGCTGGCCCCTGCCTGAGCCTGCAGCCCCTTCCAGGCTGCTGGCCCCCAGCCAGGCAGCGAGGAGCGGGCTGCTGCCGAACTTGTGCCGCGCTCTCGGTGCTGTTTGGATTGTTGCTGCTCACCTTGTGTGGGCAGCTGAGGAAGCCAAGGGAGGCAGAAGGGCTGTTTTTCTGCACATGAGAAGCATTTAAATGTTTGCCATCGCAGCTCCCTTCCCCAGGTGTCGGCAGCTCTCAGTTGGCCGATAGGAAACGCCGGTGGTATTCCCAAAATTCTCTTGCGTTCGGTTGCTTAATAGGTGAGGAGGATTTTTGTTTGTTGTTTCCTCTTGGATAAGAAACGCTGCTGCCCTGCTGCTGGGGCAGGAGGGGGGAAGGAAAGGAAGTAAGATCCAAAGCAATGTGTCACCAGCAGAAAGAGCAATGGTTTTCCTGCATTTACATTGCCGAGCGCGGTCCTGCTCAGGCAGCCAATGTTTGACAGCCAAGATAATACATTTATATTGATGCAATTAGCGGGCTGGGGAGTTTGCTGAGTGGCTCGGGGGCAGCGTGCTTTCCAGGCTACCTCCCGCAAATAGATCTGGGAAGGTTGGAAAGCTGCCGTGGGTTGCTAGAATTGGCCCTTTGGGTTTCTGAAGGTTGAGTACATAACTGCTGATATTTCCTATTGTGCTGTACCCTGCCTCGTCGAAAAGAAAATAACTCGAGGGAACACGGGGCTATTTTTGCCAGCTTGAGATGATCAAGTTTGATTTCTAAAAACTGAAGCCGAGTCTTTAGGCTCACACATTAAAAACAGCCTTGGAACCGTGTCTCTGTTCCTCTACAAACACGTGCTGCTGCGCTTTGCCAGGGGTGTAAATTCTAATGTGGGTCCATAAAAACCAAAATAGCTTTTCTGTTCCTGCAGAGCAGCCCCTTTCGTAGCAAACCGGGGCGCTCACTACGTGCTGGGAGCCCGAGCAGCATCCGCATCAGGGGAGGGTGGTGACTGCGCTGTGTCAGGGAGGCCAGGCTGGTGTCCTGCCCCAGCCCCGGGATCAGCCACCTTTCCCAAAGCTACAGGGTTATCAATGCCTGTTCACTTGGGTGACAGAGAGACTGAGGACTTGCAAGAAGCTGTCATCCCCTGCCGGCAGTATTTGCGTTTCTAACTTGGCATTTCTTACGGCCCCGATGTTTCCCCTTTGGCATCTTGTTCCCAGTGCCAGCCCAGATGATTTTGGTTTGCTGAGGATATCACAGGCAGCTTCCCAGTTTACGTTGAGTTTCTCTGACAGCAGAAGGTCCTGCTGCTCCTGTAACAAAAAGGCTTGTGGAGAAGCAAACTCTTGGACACCTTTGCCGGGTAACAAGTTAACTCTCCCGCGTTTGTGCTGGTCTGTGGAAGTGGGAATGCAGCAGAAGGGTTCTTGTGTGCTAGTCTGCATCCTCCCCACCCTTGGCAGCTCTGCTCTCCAGACAGGCTCCAGCACTGATCTGGTCAAGGTCTTGTTCTCTGGCTTGTCCATATTGGTCACACACCTGGAAGACTCAGGCCAGCAGGCAGAGCTGGGGCAATCCTTGGAATTTCAGCACAGCCAAAAGGCTTTCTTTTAAGCTGCGGGTTGTTAAGCAGTTTATCTTCCTAGCCCATGTGTATATGAACGTGTCTCCTGCAAGAAAAATGACGTGGTGTCACATAGACTGATGCAGGCGTCTGTGGGGTGCTCAATCCTCTGGTGCTTGTCTCGTTCTCTCTTTATCTCCCATGAGGCTGAAGCCTTCTCAGTGAGTGCGAGCGGCTCGACTGGGTGCTTCAGAGACACTGTGGGCCTTGAGTTCCCTCTTCAGCCAGTGTTGCACAGACCCTTGGGCTAAAAGGATCAGGGTGGTCCTTTTGAGCCTTCATCTGTCCCTGATTTACTTTTTACTGGTCCCTGCGTGGTGTCTCTTGCACACTTCATGACGTCCTCACTTGCTGGTTTGGTTTCACTAGCAGCACATGTCCAGGTGCTCAGCACGGGTCATCTTTTCCCCACTGTCCAGAAATCTCAGCGCTGGAGGAGAAAAGCTCTTTGTGAATTTGCCATAATCTGCCCCAGAGTCCTTATGCTGCACCTGCTGGTTTGGCTGTGGGGAGAGTGGGCAAGGTGGTGGGGGCAGAACTGGGTCTTGTGTGCTCCTGCCATGCACCCCAAGAGGCTCGGTGATCATGTTCTGACTGAAGCCTTATTTGTGTTCTGCTTCCTCCCCAATCTAAAATAAACAAAGTGCAAGTGTGCTGTGGAGCCAGACAGCTATGAGCAAGGGTTCTTGTTGCCTCCATGTGATAAAAAAATGGACTCAAAGGAGATGGCACTTTCACAAAGTACGAATTTCATTAAAACAGGTTGTTTCGAGGGCAAAGAACATGAAGGGGGAAGGAGGGATGAACTTTGGGGAGGGAGGTTTGCCAAGGCAAGTGTTCAAATGTTGTGCCTTCTCGGGGTGGGATGAACACGTTTGCCAGAAGCAGAGGAGTTTGTACTTTTGAGTTCCCAGTAGCTGTAGCTGCTAACGATGTCCCGGCCATGTGGACTAATTAACATCTCTTTCTGTATTTGAGGATTCAGGCGGCGTGCCCCTCCAGACTTCCCTGCGTTCTCACCCAGGCCCCTTGGGAGATCCTGCCCTGTTGGTAACTGTGGAGAGCTGTCCAGAGTCCTTATCGGGAAGGTCCTGCTGTGCTTGTGAGGTGCCACCTTACCCGCTACCACAGCAGCTCCCACCAGCATGCTGAGCAGCAGCCGCCCGCAGAGAGGGTAAGGCCAGCGGTGGGGACAGAACTACAGAGTCACCAACGAAGGCTCCCAAAGCACACGTGAAGAATCTCGAGTTGACCCATGAGCAGAGCAGTTCCTGTCTCCAGGAGGGACCGAGCTCCAGCCGGATGCCGCAGGAAACCCAGAGCCTCCTGAGAGCTGCAATCCGAGTGGATGCCGATTGAGTGACCTGACATGTGAGGTTGGTTGCGTGTGCCGGTGCGATGCCCAGCAGCCCGGAGTCTCGGCAGCCATTTATTCTTAAGTGCCCTCCTTTTCTCTCTGTTCAGCAGCTCGAGGCAGCGGCCGCTCCCTGTCACAGGCTCGCTGTGCTGCCGGCAGCTCTGCGCAGAGCCCATCTAGCATGCTCCTCCAGCCAGCCCGCTCAGACGGTGCCAACAGCAGCCGTTCGATCCCGGGGACACCGGGCTGACTTCTCACCGACCGGGCATTGGACCTGCTGAGCAGAAATCGTGTTGGGTGAGAGGCTTTTCTGACTGCAGTTGGCTATGTGCTGGGTTGGGAGGGGCTGAAAGGAGAAAGACCTCTGGTTTGTAAGCATGATTACCCCGCTTCTTGTCTCCCACACCTCTCCTTCTTCCTTGTTTTCATTCCTTCTTTGAGTGTTTGCTTCTCCTTGCTGTCTGTGTCAAGGCCACGTGCTCTTACAATTAGGTATACCGCTGTCCCCCGGCTGTCTCGTGACGAAGAAGAAACTCTGTAAGAGTGGAAGAAAAAATGTGAGGACCTCGCGGTCTTAAGCTGTGGAAACTGCACAGCTGTCCCAGGATGTGTTCGAGGCAGCGCAAAGGCAGGGAAATAAATGAATCTAACACACTCTGCATTGCTTTGCTTTAATAACCACAGTGCCGTGGCAGTTCCTAGCCTAGGACTGGGACAGTTGTGTTGTACCTCCTGTGGCTGAGCTGCTTTCAGCAGGGTGACTCGGAGCCTGTTCTGCAGAGACAGGACGAGGCAGTGGGAAGCCACTCTGAGCTTGTGCCTTCAGGATATGCCCGTGGTGTCTTCTGCAGGAAAGCATCTGGTGGTGTTGTCCTTGCGTTCCAATGAGGCAAGTCAGTGTGGCCTTATCCAGACCGGGGCCTTGGATTAATCAACTGGACACCAGCGTGCTGTGTGTTGGCCAGTCTGCTCTGTCCAGATGCTTAGGGCTAGCTGGAGTGTGACTTCGTGTGACTTTGGTGTCCAGCCTCAGCAGAATGTTGGCAGGAATCTCTGAGAGTTTGCAAGCCAGGCCGTGAACATTCTGGTCTTTGAGCAGTGACTATCAGTGGGCAGGCGTCGGCCGAGATCCGCGTCACGGCCGGTTCTTGCCTGCGGGAGGGATGGAGCGATGCCCCTGCTCTTTGGTGCGGCCTCAGAGCGTCTTGCAAAATGCTGCTGCAGGCACGCAAGGCCCTTGCGCCCATTGCCTGACCTTGCCGTGCAGGCTGCCGTAGCGAGCAGAGCCTGGTGGAGGGGAGCTTGCGGGGCTGCAGCAACGACTGTCTGCCTGGGTGGGTGGGTGATGAGGGTTCAAGCTGCTGGCAGCTGGTCTTGGTGAAGAGCCTGGCCCCGTTGCTGGATGGGGAGCTGTGTTGGAGAGCTTGTTAGGGCTGGCTTTGCTCTAGCAAAGGGTGCTTCTTAGAGCATCTGCGTTCTGCTTCAGCCCTCTCATCTTGGAGTGCAGCATTTTCCTCATGTGATCTTTATATTTGTTCAAATAAGTGCTCTCATGGGCAAATGTAGCTTAAGGCGTTGTGTAATTGAACACATCCTACAGTTCCAGCTGTATCGGTGTAGCTGAAGAGGAGCTGCTTGTGATGGAGACAGGAAACCGGGAGAGCTGCTGGGCTGGGGAAAGAGGGGTGTTGCCACGGTGTCAGGCACTGCCACACCTCTGTCACAGCACCTGTACCACGTCTTACTCCAATCATATCATTTTCATTACGATATCATCTCCTAACTGAAATAACAGCATGGCTACAACATCTGCATGCAGAAGGATTCCTGTGTTTTCAGGGTGGCCCAGGACAGAGTACCTGTGTAATCTGGAGGTGGAGAGGGCTGAGCAGTGAAGTCAGGCTTCGCCATGAGGTCCTCACACTGAGCTGTGCTAGCAGAGGGACTATCTTCTCACTCACCCAGGGTTTCACTCTCCCTGTCCCACTTCCCCTGAGCTCTCCTGGTTCCCTATGCTCTCAGCAGCCTCTGGAGCAATTTTCAGCAATTGTTATGCTTTTATCACCCAGTTGTTTGTGATGGAAATGCCAAACACTGCTGCTGTTTGTCAGGCTTATCCTACCTGTGCACTTGCCTGAGGCCCAGACAGAGATGTAGTGGTGTAAATCTAGGCCAGTTGGTTGGAAACTGGAACATGGTGGCTGATTCAAGCTGGGAAAGGCCAAATTGCCTAAAAATGGCAGAAGGGGACACTTCGGTACTACTACCCAGATGTGAAGAGCCCATGTGGCTCTGGATAGGGCAGTGCAGTGAAAAGTGGGAACTTGTCTCTGGCAAGGGATGCAGCTGGATGTGCCTTGGACAAATGACATATTTACTGTCTAATTTACCATCTGTCTAATCTGTGTTAGAATTAAAGCTGTGGCTGGAGTGCCTGGGGACAGTATGTGCAGGGGGCATCTCCTCCACCTCCTGACTTTGCTTTTCAAGCCTGTGTCCTGGGTTTTCACTGGCTGTGAGACTCCATTTTCTGCTGTATCTCTCTTCCCCTCCCTTCAGCAGTGGCCAGCTCTTCATCTGCTTATCTGTCAGCTTAGCATGATCTGAAGATGCAATCCCTGATGTCCTTTTGCATATGACCTCATGTTTGTGCTGTGCCTGGGCACCTATGGCCCTCTCTGAATCCAGCTTGCTGAGTGACTGGGGGGAACTTCATGGGTCATCAAGTCCAGTTCCCTACTGCTGAAGACAGTCACCTTGGGCAGGTCATGAACTGGTCCAGGAACTACTTGTTGGAACTAACTCTGTACTTTTTTTCCCCAGTGCTACTGGAGCAGCTGGTCCAGAGATCTGCTCTTTGCAAGGTTAGAAACCCTTTTCTGACTTCCAGTATCCAGTTTTCCTGGGCTCATTTATTGTACTTGTGCCATTGCAGAGCGTCTTCTTGCAGGTGAAAGATGACTTGCAAGTTTTTTTTTTTCCTTCCCTGGTTTGCTGTAACCTTTGTGTCCTGCACCAGTCGTGGCTCTCAATGTAGTTTTGTCCTGGGAAAGCTACTTTGTTTTTCCATTGCTTCTTTTTGGGAGGTTGGTTTTGCCGGGCCCATTAATTCCACGTTGTGCTTTTGAGTGTTTGAAGTGCAGGTTGGAGTTCTGAGCTGCGCAGTTTGTGAACGTCAGTGAGTACAGAAGAGCACTTTTTTTTTGCGCTACTGTCATTTCTGTCATCCCTTTTAATGTTTGTCCTTACTCCTTGTGCCACTTTGCCCCTTCAGGAGGGAGAGATGTTGTCAGAAACAGTTGAGTCAAGGTGAAGCCGATAAAGCAACGTATTGAAGAGCCAGTGCCTGGCTCTTCCTCGTGGCTCGTATTCATGTTTATCTCTAGCTGTGAATGTGCAATAACAACAGTTCTGTTCTGCACAGGCTGGCACAGCCTCAGACAGGAAGATCTGCTGTTTACCAATCAACACTCTACTGTAAGTGAGAAAGGGGAAAAAAATGTTTTATTGCTGCTGGGTAACCCAGAGCAGAGTTAAACCTTTCTGAAAAAAAAAAAAAAAAGAGGAAATTAAGAGCACATGTGTTACTCAAGATGCATTTTTCCTGGCAAGAGTCCCGTGTGTGTGTTCTTCCTGCAAAGCATCCCTGCTTATGCTACTTCCCATTAAATCCATCGCATATTGGTAGCAGGCAAGTAAAAGCTTCCTGTTTTTATAACGCGGCTGGGCTCCGCAGGCGGTCTTTCGAGGTGATTTTTTTTCAGCCTGGCATGTTTTGTAGCTGGGGCAGTCTGTGGGCTGAGCAGGATGACAGAGCTCCGCTACGAGGATTATAACTACAGAGAGGAAAAGACCTGGAAATGAGATCTGCTGGGAAAGCTTCCCGAAGTTGGATGCTGCGGCTTTGTTTCTCGCTTCGTTCCTTCCCCTTGTCTGTCTCTCTGTGGCGTTGCCGCGATGTTGCTAACGGGACCCCCCGTGCCAGCCCCCCCCGTACCAGCCCCCACGCGCCTTTGGTAACACCCCGCTGCTCCAAAGTCAGCTTCCCTTGGCTGGGAGACTGGAGGACGGGAGCACGCGCCTCGTTGCGCTTCAGTGAAGCGATGTTAATTGACTTAATAGAGTGCTGGGGGTCTGAGAGATTTGGTTGTGGGTTGGTTTCTGCAAAGTTTGTACCTTCAGACCTTGGTTCTTTAGCGCCTTTGATACTGTTTTGGTGCTTTTTCGGGAAAGGACCTTCCTGCTCTTCGCTTGGCAATGGAGATGGGGGTTTGAAGTTAACCCTTTCTTCAAAGAAACCTTCCTGTCCACTGCTTCTCCCTGTGGCTTGTCATTAAGATGTTGATTGTCCTTTCAAAGCTGTATAATCCCCTCTCTCAAAGTGACCGGGATAGATTTCCAGTAGCTCACTGGATAATCTTGTGCTGGTTTACAGTGTCCTGTGCAAGGGAGAAGAGGAAACACTTTTCAGACTTCGACGCTAGTTGCTTTGCAGCTAAGCTGGATCTACAATAAATCTACTTTTCCTATCAATCTTTTGCTTCAGGCTTTGGACACCTCTTCCTCTGCCTGCATACTTATGAAGAGTCAGTGCTGGGCATTAAATGCAGCTCAGCCCAACTCAGCTGCTGTGTATGAGTTTCTTCTGTGTTAAAGTGGGTCCAGAACCAGTTTCAAGGCAGCTGAAAGAAGGTAAAGATCCTCGAGCTTTGCCTTTGCATGTTAATGTCCGTGGCCACAAAGATATGCTGCTGTTCTGGACTTGGCTAAAGCGCAGCATGAAGCGTGAGGTCCTGTTCTGTGCTGGTCTAGGACTCCAGGTTAAATTATCTTGTTACCTCATTAATAGCCCATCTGGAAATCTGTTTCCAGACAGCTAATTTCATCTAATGATATCTCTGCAAGTAGCGCACCAATCTTGTTTCACACTGTGATTTGGAAAATAGCTCATTTGCAGCTTCCAGTCCCCTAGAATTCCTCTAAGGCCAGAACATCTGACTCTCCTTTCCTCTCCCAGCCCTGCTGCCCCATACCAGAACTTTGGGTGGGTGAGTGTTACCCTTCTCTCCATTTTCCCTCTCCCATTTGCGGGGCTTGCACACCCCCCTGTCATCCTCGTGCCCTGCGAACCTGAAGAGTTGGTGGCCCTGGGAGGTAGGGCAGTGCCTCCTGAGTCACGCGGGGAGCTCTGTGGTAGAGCATGAGGGTTGAAAAAGCCTCCCATGTCCTGACTGAGCCTGCCAACCATTGGCACGTCCTTCCTGTTATACCTATGCCCCAGTCTGTCCTTGCAGGTATCTTCCCACCCCTCCCTGCCAGGAGCTTTGCAAGGAACTGGAACTTGCTGACACCTTAATTTCCTGCCAAGGCTTCAGCACTTGGGCTACCTTGTAGTGCTGGCTTGGCAGGTGAGGGCAGGAGGAAAGAGCAGCAAAACTTTGTTACTCGTCCCGAAGGCACCAGCTTTGTGCAAGACACCTGCTCTGCGTGGAGCATTCCAGTTCATTTGTCTGCCTTGCAATAGGGGTCCCGTGGGGTGTGACAGGAGCTCCTGCCATGCTTGAGCTGTAGAGCTCTCAATGGGTGGGTGTTTAGCACCTTGGATTTCAAGCTGTCTCACATCTGTCTGAGGTGGGTGTCTTGTTGCTTGTCTGCTCCTTTACACCCTGCCTTGTGGAAGAAGTGAGATTGTTCAAACTTCCTCCCCTGGGGTTTCTTTTTATCAGGGTCTTTTCAGCCTGGTGAACACAAGTCACACTCTGCTTAGTGCCAGCACCTGGCTTTGCACATCCTCAGGTACTGCCACCCTGCCCTGTGGAGCTGGGAGCCTGGCTGCACATGGCTTGCTGTGCACACAAATGCTTCAGCTTCTTTTCCTTGCTTGGTTGGCATGAAACACCCTCAGGCTTCTGCTCTGTGTCCTTCTTTAGTTATCCCGTGCCTGACCTCCTCTGTGACTTTACAGCCTTCTTACGCTGATGTGTCTCATGCTGTGTACCTTATCCACCCCGGCTTACCCCAGACTCTGGGAGTATGGGCCTCCTTTGGTGGGAGGTGAGGGGATCTCCTCCTGTGCATGGTGGCAAGATTGGTAGAGGGCCACGTCTTCATAACTCTAGCTTGATGCCCCAAGCCTCCTCCAGCTGCACTCATCTGCACCTGAACTGCTTCATGTTCAGGATGTGTGAGTTCTGTGCTGCAGTCCCCAGAGGGGAGGCTGCTCCTGCCAGGGCTTTGTGGCGGGGGACTGGACAGCCAAAGCTCTTCAGGAACCCTTATTTCTCCCTGCCAGCAGTAAGTTGCATGTGAGTGAGAGCAGAGAGCTCCTCCTTTGCTGCTGAGAGTGGTATCAGGTCCCAGCCTGTCTTAGGCAGCCCCCAGGCAGGGGGATTCACAGAGCTGAGGGAAGAGAAGGGCTGGTACTTGCAGCTTCAGTCCTAGAAGAAAGCTTCCTGCTATATGGCATCCTCTGGGCACAACTTTTAAGGATGTTTTTCCCCCAGATACGTGATGTGCCTTTTCCTGGGCCAGCTGCTGGCCCAGCACCTCAATCAGGATCTGTCTGCTGCACAGGGTGGCTGTGTTTTCCTTCATGGATCTTCCCTGGAGCAAGGGAGTAGCTTTGAGATGACTTTCCTTACAGGTTGAGGGAGAGGAGGAATTAATGAATTCGCAGTCTTGTCCCTCAGTCTGGGAGGCTGAGAACCAAAAGAGCTTGGAAAACTCAGGCAGGAGCTGAGCTGGCTTGTGCTCATGGACGAATAAATTCATGAGAAAAGGAGTGTGGGTGATGTGCCATCACAAGGAGAGGGCTTCTGCACATCGGACCAGCTGGGGTGAGTCTGCCTCACTGGTTTCCTCAGCAGGCTGGAGCAGCTCCAGGAATCTCTGTGTCTTCTTCCTGCTGCATGTCAAAGGGAAGAGCTTGGGAGCTGATTCTAGGAGGATCCTAGGAAAAGTTGAACCTGCAGCTTCCTAGATATATTTAAACACAGGGGCTAGTTCCCTTTTCCTTTTTTTTTTTTTTTACCCTCTCTTCAGAGCCAAAACCTGCTTTGAAGCCGGAGGGAAGGAAAGGGGGTTGGGTAGGCTCAGATCCCCACCCTTCCTGCCTGCTCCACTTTGGGTGGTGTGGCAGAAGAGCCAGGGCCCAAAGGGTCAGTGCTGCTGAGCGGTGGTGAAGAACAGGATTTATCTGGAAGCATCCAGGTAGCTGCTCTGCTGTCCCAGCAGCAGGAGGAACCTCCATGGGAAAGCTTTGCCATCCTGAGCTCACTGTGAGTGCCTGCTGCTCAGGGTGCTGCTGGGGCCATTTGAGGAAGGGTCTGAATTGCCTACAACAGATCAGGGTAAGTGGGTGCGAGTGGTTTGGAGGTGAAAAGATCAAATCTGGTTTTATTTTGGAAGCAGTATTTTGGGAGCAGTTAAACAGCATCGGTTGAAGCCTGGTAATTATTGCAGCTGCAAGGGGCAAAAAAACCAGAATTCAAACTCAGCATCTTGCAAAGGTGCTTAACTGTTCATTTTCATGAGTGAGATCCACCCTTCTCGAGACACTTCAATCTGTTCACATTGTTGCTTCCTTTCCTGATTAGATAGGTGGAAGCAGTGCTTTATTAATTAGGAGGAAAATCCTGCTCCCTCCTACCAAGGCAGAGGAGCTTTTTGTAGTTTATTCCCATTCAGTGGCTGAACCTCCCCTGTTCAGCCTGCGGAGCGTCTCCTGGGGCAGCTCCCTGTCCAGTGGGAGAAGCTCTGCAAAAATAAGGCTGAGTGCTTCCGGAGAGGCTTTCTTCTTTGTAGCCTTCTTTAATTGACCCCTTCCCTTGCTGCAGTGTAGTTTTCATCCTCACCTTTCCTTCTTGCAGGGTCTTCATTTGTGTAGTGTTGGCCAACGGCATTTTCTGGCTTGACGTGACGAGCAAGTATACGCTTTGCATTGAGCTGTAGTGCTGCCACTCCTCCTGGTTTCAAGCAGGTTCACCCTTTCCCTTCCCTGGGCCAATATTTGCCTTAAATATTGTTCACTGGCTGCTCTCACCTGGTGTGAGGGGGTGACCCTGAAGAAAAGGATTTACTGCTTTGCCCGGAGAAATCCGATTTCACGCGGCACTCGCAGCCAAGCAGCCCACTTAGACCAGACAGTCTTGGAGATCACTCCGACTTAGCCAGGTTATCCTCCACTTATTTATAGCTCCCTTCCTCTCCCCAGCTCCACCCAGCGTGGGATTTTGCCCCACCACTTTAAAGCAGGATTCCCAGCCTCTCCTCTCCCTGCAGAGCGTTTGTGTCGAGCTGCCTGCCCGGACTCCCCGGTGCAGTCGTGGTGGACGGGCCGAGGTGCGAGCAGCCCGTTGGGAGCCGGCAGCGATGCGGGCAGCAGGCATGTCTCTCGCCTGCTGGGGTGAGCTAAAACTGGCGTTTCCGTGGGGAGGAGGAGGAGGAGGAAGCAAAGGGTTCTGCTTTTCCAGCTTGAGAGTCAGATGAGGAAGTGATCTCGAAGCAGCCGGTGGAATTGCGATATTTGGCAGTTTAGCTCTGCTCGAGGGGGCAGGAAGGCTGTTAACTGAGCGAGCATCCTGCGGTGAACTGCATGGGGCTGCCTTTCTACCCACCCTGCCTTTATTTATTTGTGGAGGAACCCAAGTCTGGAGGTGAGAGTCTGAGTTTGTTCTTCTAGCAGGTCTCTCCGTGGCATCCCTTGTGCCTCTGGTGCTGCCGCGTGACTGGAGCACGGACGGTGCTGGGGATGGGGTTGAGGGCACCCGGCAAACGTGGGACACCTGGTGCCTCCAGCTGGACTCGAGCTGATGATGCTTGGAAATTCTCCTCCCCTCACATCCCATGGCTATCATTTAGCTAGAAAATCAGATTTGTTGAAAAATAAATTGCTTGAATAGCAGGAAATGAGAGGGGATGTGCTAGGGATCCACTTTGGCCAGATCTGCAAAACCCAGTGAAATCTTGCTGAGGGTCAGGTGGTGGGAAGCAGAGAGCAGAGATGTGTTGGCTGATGCACAGCAGTGAGGCAGACCAATTAAAATGGGGAAATCGAGGTAGGGAAAACTGTGTTCTTGATTTTGCTGGGGTTTTGTTGTTTGCTTTTTTTTTCTCTTCCCAGTTTTATTTTGTTAGTCCAAGCTTTACAGGTTACAGAGGAGAGCCCATGACAGAGCAGCTAACATTCTCCAGCTAACGGCCTAATAGAGGCAGATTCTGGTACTAAGCTCATAACAAAACTGCACCTGCTCCTTGAGCTGTTGCATTTGAGAGTCTGTTACCTATCAAGGCCTTTCTTGATCCCTTGGATCAATCCTGGGATTGAAAAATTGTATTTTACAAGTCTTCATTTCAGCCTTTTTACAGCACAAAGTAGTTTCTTTGCAAAGGTCTTTCTGTAGTTCATTCATCTCTGTAAATCCTGGTGGGTAATTGAACGAGCTCAGTTGTGCTAATTTTTTCTTCTTCTTCCTCATTTCTTCTTAAATGTTCCCTTGATCTGTTCCTCCTGACACGCATCCAGATTGCCAGGCCTTTTTCCTTGAAGAAGGGATGTGTGTGTTTAAACTTCTTTGAAAACTAGAGGACACAAAATGTTTCTGTAGTTTTAACTGTGAGGACGCTCAAAGAATTTATTCTAAAAAGTAGGAAAGAGAGAGTGAGAAAAGGAAGAACAAAGCCCCAGACCTTCTGTGGGTAAGGACATGCTCAGAATCAGCTCAAAATTGGCTTAAGCTGGAGGTGTTTCATTGCACTGTGTGAAACAGTCACAGGAAACATATGCAGCTACTCAGTCTGTCTGGTTTCAGCCTTACTGTAATGTTAGTGGGGAACAGGAAAAGGGGGATATTGTATTTTACATACAAGAAAACCAAAATCTCCTCACCACAAACAAGCCATCAAGCCGTACTCCTCATAGCTGAGGCAACTAAAAACCTGGTGTGCCAGTCGAAGCCCAGAGCTTTCAGGAGAAACTTTTTGTGCTTGTGATTCCCAAGGGCTGCTGCTGCTTTGGGCTCCAAGTGAGGTTTGCTTGCCCCCTTTTCTGCTGCTTTCCTGTGGTGGCAAAGTCTTTCTGCTGGGCTCTTGTGTGCTTTCTTCAGACTGCTTCACTGTGTCTGGGAACTCCTGGTGCTTAACTGGGGAGAGCCTCTTCTAGAGCCTCCTACTCCCCATCTCAGTGAAATGGCCCTTCCCATCCCAGTGAGGGCTGGGGATCAGGTCAGAGCATGCATTAATAGGCTTCTAAAATAGGAGGGTTGTTGCTGAAATCATACCATATCTTTCTCTCTTTTTCTTTCCTTCCCCCCCTTCTCTTTTTTCTTTCTTTTTTTTTTTTTTGTTTGTTGTTTGTTTGTTTTTGTTTTGCTTGTTTTTTCAAACCCCTTGATCAGAACCGACCTTCCTTTCTCCAGTGTGTTGGGATCTTTACAGCAGCCCATGCCGCAGCGCCTCGCCTATTCCACCCGAACTGCCCGTGCCACTGGCTTGGACCTAACCTAGGATAAAGCTCGGCGTGGCCTGGGTAGGGGGGAACCATGGGGAGCTCTGCCTCATCGCTGGCCGCAGAGACCGAGTCGGACCATGGCTTCAGTAGCACGCCCTACCCGGGGCACCCAGCCGTGGGCTGGTATAGGAGTAGTCACAGTGGCCCCGTTTGGGAAAGTGCCCTTATAACGCGGCAGCAGCAGCACTTACAGCACCGGGTGCGAAGGTAAGGAGGAGGGGAAGGAGCCTGCTTACCTGCTTACCTCTCAGCTTGGAGCCGGGGCACTGCCTTTGGGAGAGAAGCTGCTTTGCATCCTGTTGGGTGTCGGGTCCTTTCATTCAGAGGCTCCCTTTGCTTCCTCGTGAAAGCCAGAGCCAAATTTCCAGCGATTGGAGTGCTGCCGACCCACGGCCTTTGCACGGGGCTGCTGGTGGATGGCTCCTGCAGAACAGGCTGCAGGACTCGTCCCAGCTCTTCCTCACTCACCCCGGTTGTGAAGGTGGCTGCCTGGGAACGGGATCTCAGTTCCATTAACAAGTTTGCCATGTGCTCACGGCTCCTCTTCTTTCTGAGCTCCCAACTCCACTGTAGGTATCGCAGACGGAGGATTGTGACTCCAGGTTGGGTGACAAGGAGTAGCAAGAGTTTCTGAACTCAAAAGAGGAGGAGAAGCTGGTTTTGTGCAGAAGCACTGAAACCCTTTTGAAAACCAAATCCGGTGGAACAAAACACACTGAAACGGAATGACTCTAAAAAAGAGCTCGGTGTGTCCAACCCTCAGTTTCTATCCCTCCTCGATGCAATCAACACCTCAGATTTGTCTCTGAGTCATTGCCTCTGCCCCTTCCCCGTCAGCCACTTGCAGTGAGTAAATTTTTTTCACATTGGAGGGCTGGTGTCCTGCATTCAGTCTCTGGCAAGTTGAGAGGTATGTCAAAAGCACCTAAAAATCCTCTGCCCCGGGGGCTTGGCTACAGAGGCTGCTGTGGTTTGTGCTAATAATACTTGAGCCTTTGCCTAATGCCTGCTCTGTGTAGATTCCAGCCCGATTGGGTGTTTGTACTGGCTTGAATCTGTTTGGAGCCACTAGATTTTTAGGAATAGCTGCTTGCTTCTGAGTTGTCCCCAAGCTGTTGTGGCTTTCCACTGGAGGCTTTTGCCGTGTTGGTAATGTAGTATCTGTCGTGTAGTCCTCGTTTTCTTGCCTTTCTGCTGCTGCAAGTCCTGGAATGTGCTTCACAAGGGTCTAGTGCATGGCTCCAGCAGATTCCAAAACAAGCAATGTCACGCTTTCCTCCGTTGTAGCCTAGTCTTGGGTTTCCTTGTTGAGCTGGTAACAGTGTGGAACCAGTTGGCTGTTATCTTTGCTCTCAATCATGAACTTGAGTTCCAAGGAATGCCCAGGCGGCCTTTGAAAAGCCTGGTGTCGGCAGTTCCCAACATCTGCTGCTGTGTGTGCCAACCTTGGTGGCTAGCCCCCAGTTCTGGGTGGGGATCTGTGCTGTGTGGGTTTGTCTCATCTAGTTTAGAGGGATCCTGCGAGCAAAGCGGGTCCTTCCTGCAGGATGATTCCTTTGGTCTGCTGGTTTTAACTCTGTTGCCATGAATTGTTGGGGCAGGTGGTGCCAGCTCACAGGTGAATACACCGGTGTGCCCATGCAACAACCAGCACCGAGATTTAGGAGCTTGCAAAGCTGGCACTGGGCACTGGCAAAGCTGTGTCTCTGCAGCCTTGTGTATGCCAGCTGAGACTGCTCGTGATTCGAAGCCTGTAGTTTGGAGGAGCCTGAGAAACGAAGTGAAATCTTGCCATGTGGAAATAAATTTCCTGAGCAACCAGCTTTTGTGGTGGAACGGATGTGGGAGCAAGAACAGGAACTGCTGGTCTCGGTGCAGATAAAGGCAGTGTCCTGTTAGGACAGGAGCGTTTTTTCTGATAATTATGCGTTTCCCCTGTTAAAGGGAGAAGAGAGCCCATCCTGGCTAAGTGCTGCATGGTTCCTGGAGACAGGAACATCACCGGCCATGATTCACTGAGCAGTGAATTGCGTGGGAAGAACTAGCTTTAGGCAGCGATTATGAAAGTGGGTTCAAAAGACCTGCTGAGATCAGCCAGGCTGTCAGGCATCAAAGTCCCTGCAGTTCCCATGGTGAGACGGGTGGAACAAGAGGGTGAAGAAGCAGCGGCTGGTTGGTTTCCAGACAGGAACAGATAAATGCATTCCTGTAAAAAAATCAAGTCAGTCAACGGCATAAGTCAGGGTGCCTCTGAATGGCCTTGTCCCTGGGGTCCTGTGTGCAGGAAGGAAGCAGAGTACTGGGGAGTCAATTTGAGGCTGGACAGGAGCTCTGGGATAGACTTTGCTTTTCCTGCTGATTTCCTGTCCCTGCCTGTGGCCGCCTTCAGAGCCGATAATGCTTTGGCCTCTCTAGAGCAGCACGGAACCAAGCTGCTCTGCTCTGACTTGGGGATGAAGGCAGCCCTTCCTTGGCAGGAAAATGGGGATACAGGTTCTTCACAGGTGACTTTGGTCTGTACTTTTGGGGAGGGGAGTGGAACTGGGGGACACTTCCCTCATGGTGGGATAGGAGTAGGGAAGAAATCAGTGCTGTTGGACTTTCAAGATTTTAGAAGCCGGGAGGAGGCTGCAGTGTCTCCAGTTGCCTGGGTGAGGCTGGCAGTCTGGAGTTCCCTGTCTGCTGAAGAAAGATGGACAGGAGGAAAAAGAAGAAGGGCCTTAATGGTAGAAGCAGTAGACTTGTGATCTCCAGATTTGAGTCCCTGGTCTCTTCTGGACCAGGCTGTGCAGTTGCCAAGTGTCAGCATCCCACCTTTTAAAGAGGAGCATGTCTCTGCCTTCCCCAGCTACTTAAAGACTAGAGGTACCGAGTGTTACATCCACATTGGTTAGATGGATCTTATTGCTGAAATCTCTGCTTAAGGCAAAGATAGGGTTTTTTTTAAATACATCCCTGGTAGCTGTGTGAAGTCAGACAAATTCTGGCTTAGTTACAAGTCCCTGCGGGCTCCTCCTTGCTCGCACGTTTAAAGGCGTTTGGCCTGGGCTGTTGTCAGATGAGAGTGTTTGGCTGATCCTGCAGACCTGTTGTGGATGAGCTTCCTGCAGTGCCAAACGCTTCAGGAAGCGGAGAGCAGCCAGGGGCAGCAGCACACGGCTGGGTGCTGGTGGGTAGGACACTGCTCCCATCCTGTGCCTGCTGCAGTTGAATGGTTAAGGAGCTCTGGGCTCATGATGCTGCTGGGAAGGTGGTAGCACCTCTCCAGTGTGCATCCTTCCACATCTGTAAGGTGTCGGGAGGGAATAAGGGAGTTGAGCTGTCTCCCAGATGAGATTTAAGGGAAGGTTTCTGTTCACCCAGTCGTCATTCCTCAGGATTTGTCATGAGGGACAACAGAATCACAGAATGATAAGGGTTGGCAGGGACCTCTGGAGATCATCTTTTCCAGCCCCCCTGCTCCAGCAGGGTCACCCAGAGCAGGGTGCTCAGGATCACAGTGTCCAGGCAGGTTTGGAATCCCCCCAGAGAAGGAAACTCTACAACCTTTCTGGGCAGCCTGTTCCAGTGCTGTGCCACCCTCAATGTGAAGATGTTCTTCCTCATATTTAGATGGAACTTCCTGTTTTCAGGTTTGTGCCTGTTGCCCCTTGTCGTGTCATTGGGCACCACTGAAAAAAGACTGTCCCCAGGGTCCTGTTGAGAACTGAGAACTGCTGGAGTTTGCTCTGCTCCCGAGATGCATTTTGAAGAAAATGTTGCCAGATCTGTGCAGCTGAATCAAAGTGTCTCTGCCCACCACTCGCTCTGGCTGAAACTCTCTGAGCTCCTTCCCTTCCTAGAGAATAGATGTTTTTCGGGGTATCCCCCAGCATTCTGCAAAGGCTTTGTATTCTTCTATAAAAGCCTCTTTAGAATGAAATACCTCTGGGCCTCAATGACTGTGGAGGGAGGAACAAACTCTTTTTTTCAATGCTAAAATTATATAAATCCCTTTGCTTTTAGTGGGAAGCGAGAGACCTGCTTTTGCTATTTGCAGCTGGTGGGAGGGCTCTGGCTGTGCCACCCTGCCCTGCTCCCCAGAAGCACCACTTACCTCTGGAGAAAAACCCCGAGTGAGGAATCTGGGATCTTGGTGTTTGGGAGCCCTGCGGCTTCAATGCATGAAAAGCAGCAAGTCAGAACTGGTGGATAGCACCACACAGTCCTGTCTCGGGGGCTTTGAGCCTTCTTGAAGTTGGGGGAGATGGTAATGCCAGGGCACTAGCATGCCAATGAGTGGCAGGGAGCCATGTGGAGGGGGAACACGGTCGTGTGCAGCTCCTTCCCACTCTCCTGTGTGCTGGCACTTCACCACCTAGTGCAGCATCAGCAGAACCAGCATCTGGAGGACTTGAGTCTTGTTGGGGAAAGCAAGGCCCAGAGGAGAAGTGAAACGTCTGGGAAGAAAAGCTGCTGGTAAAGCATCAGGTGACTGCAGGATTTCCCTGCATCATCATACCTCAGGTAGGGCATCAGCCTTGGGAGGTCTGACAGCCTTGGTGGGCCAGTGTCCATGCTCTTTGGGGTATGGTTACCCTGACAGAGCTGGGGCAGGGGCTGTGGGTTGTGGCAGGAGCAGTCCCCTGGCTTTTATCAACAACGTACTTGGATTTGGGTGTGCTCAGTTGATTTTGCTCTGTGCAAGAATAATAGAATCACAGACTGGTTTGGGTGAGAAGGGACCTTTAAAGCTCATGGAGTCCAACTCCCCTGCAGTGAGCAGGGACATCTACAACTAAAGCAGGTTGCTCAGAGCCCCAGCCAACCTCACCTGGAATGGTTCCAGGGATGGGACATCAACCACCTCTCTGGGCAACTTGGGCCAGGGTCTCAGCACCCTCAGTGTGAAACATTTCATATATCCAGTCCGAATCTACAATCACAGACTGGTTGAGGTTGGAAGGTACCTCTGGAGTACAACTGGTCCAACCGCCCCCCCAAGCCTCCATGTAAAGAACAGAGACGTGTGGCAGTCAAAAAGCTGGGGATAACCAAAACCTGCTCTGACTGTATCCACAGAGGGAGGTTGAGGAGGTAAAAAAGAGACTGCTTTTCCAAGTCACAGGAGTACTAACACCAGCTCTGGTATCCAAGACATACCAGTTCATCACACTGGTGCAGAGCTGGTGCTCCCCAGGTGCTGCAGTGAGATGGATGTATCCCTGTGCAGGCTGTGCACCCTCTGGAAGATGTTGTGACATGGAAGTTGAGCTGGGATGTGATAGAGTAACGATGCTGCAGGTTGTCGTGGATACCTGCTTGATGGGAACGTTGGGCTTGTAACTGTTTGCTTGTCAGTTCTCCCCAAAGCACACTGCAGCTGGAATAGTGCCTTGCTCAAGGTGTGTGGTGCCAAGGAGCTGGCACCTTGGCATGCTGTTCATCCACCCAAGGCTTCCAGCCCTGCACATCCGCTCTCCGTGCTGGCTCCTCCAGCAGTCCACTCACTCACAAAGCCTCTTAGCTCCTTCAGTTGAGGCTGTTTATAGCTCTGGAGCTGTGAAGAACTTGGAGGATGGCACAGAGTAGTGAAGACTGAAGTTCTCAATAGATACCCAAACAAACTGGCCGGTGTTGTTCAGCCTGGAGAAGAGAAGGCTCCAGGGACACCTTCTTGTGGCCTTTCAGGACTCCAAGGGGCCTGTCAGAAAGATGGGGACAGAGTTTTGAGCAGGGCCTGTTGGGACAGG
>WTSP01001437.1:0-13611 GCA_025331215.1 Actenoides lindsayi | reverse complement strand
CTTGTGGCCTTTCAGGACTCCAAGGGGCCTGTCAGAAAGATGGGGACAGAGTTTTGAGCAGGGCCTGTTGGGACAGGACAAGGGGTAATGGTTTTAAAATAAGAGGCAGGATTCAGACTGGAGAGAAAAAATGTGTTACACTGAGGCTGGTGAGACCCTGGCCCAGGGTGCCCAGAGAGGTGGTCGATGCCCCATCCCTGGCAGCATTCCAGGTGAGCTTGGCCAGGGCTCTGAGCGACCTGCTCTAGTTGCAGGTGTCCCTGCTAACTGCAGGGGGGTTGCACTAGACCTTTAAAGGTCCATTCCAAGCCAAACCAGTTAGTGATTCTATGAAACCCACCCTTTGCCCCCCATCTGTCCTCCAACCTTCTCCATCTCCCATGAGTACAAGTGAGGGATCTGCCCTGCACCCTTCCCCTTCCCAAAGAGAGGGCAAAAGCCAGGGCAGAGAGTCAGCTGGAGCACGTGTCCTCATTTCATGCAGCGGGGTTGGCCAAAATCTGAGCAGAAATGCCTGAAGCCCTCACCTGGAGTGTTGCTGTCCCAGCACAGCAGACCTGCCCCTTCGAGAGTGCCAACCTTAAGAAGGGAAAGCAGCACTGTTACCTGGTTTGGGGGCTTTCTGGCCTGCGGTAGGTGAGCTCTTGGGGGATGGTAGATTCAGGTCCTTTTCCAAGTGCAGGTGTTGGGTGGTTTTGCATTGGAGCTCTTGGGATGATGCTCTGCACAAAGGAGGTAAATGTCCATCCTGGGCTGTGCACAGATCCTTGATCCTATCTTCATCATCCCTTCTGGGAAGAGATCCTGGGGGTTTGGGTTTGCTGGGAAGGAAGCTGTCCTCTTGTGCTCTGCTGCAACAGTGTGTGGTCAGGGGGCCTGGCAGAGCCCCTCTGTTCGGGGCAGGCATCTTTCCAGATGCAGAGATGTTGGGAGTGGAGTGGGAGGGAGACTGGTAGGTGGTGAATTTTTTTATTTTTATGTTTTAAGAGCAGGGAGTAAGCAGGAGTTTGTTTTCTTTCCAGAGTGACCCTTCTGCACTGCTCCCCTGAACTATTTTCAGCTGCAGAGGGAGGAACTTGGTCTCATGTTTCATAGCAAATCACTTGCCCCTGAAAGGTGTCACACATGTAGCCTGGAGCTGCTGAGTGGTCTCAGACCTGCAGAAAGAGCTGATGGATGGATGTAATGACAGCAGGAAGCTGAGAGCTGCTGCAAGGAAGTTGAAAATGTAGGAAAGTATGTGTGTGTGTGTGTAGTTTATTTCTTCTTCTCCCAGGGTCATGTGAAAGAATTAAGGTGGATACCATGAACCTGCCCACCTAACACTGTGCAGCATCTCTCCTGGAGGGAGAAGGGCCTTCATTAACCTCATACTTCTGCTGTCGTGGGCTTGTGAGATGGGATATGAAGGCAAGAGCAGCCTCCTGCTTTCTGCCTGTGAGGTGAGCCGGGAGCTCCTGTGCCCTCCAAGCCTGTCAGCTCTGCCACGTGGCCAACTGTTTCCTGGGTTTGTTCTGGAGCTCATTGCTTTCCTCCAAAATTATCAGGTACTGGTTGTTGCAGAAGGCACATTCTGGGTTTCTCATCCAGTTCGGCACTGGTGGCTCCGGGCTCAGGTCTCCAACTGACACGGTTCAGAAAGAGATAGGAGAAGACTTGCAGAGCTCCCGTCTCCATCCCCCACCTGGCATCAGGCTGGCCCTGCTGGCACTGAAAGGCTGTGTTGATCCCAGCGTGGCTGGAGGCTGCTGCCCGTGCGTGGAGGAGACGGAGGGAAGCGCACGGAACGACCCCTCTGCAGGCCTTTGTTCCCTTGGGTGAAACAACTCCCCCGGCGCGGGGCTGCCGCGGACAGAAGGGCGCTTGTTCCAGGGCTGCAGAGAGAAAGATAAGCTGTGGCTGGATGCCGTTTGCTGGGGCTGCATCTGTCTGCTCCTGCCCAGGGATCCCCGGCCCCTCCAAGTCACTGTGCCTTATCAGCTGCTCTCCTCCACCAACTGGCCTGGGTTTTTGTTTGAATTGGGTACCTGCCAACCTTCCCGCTCTGCCCGGTGCTGGCAGGGCAGCAGCCTGTGCCAGCCGGTGCATCTCCCGGCATCCGTGCCCGCAAGCATCACCGAGTCCCTGCGAGGGGTAGGTGCTGAAGGTCACTGGGAAGGAGGTGGAAAGAACTGAGCTGAAGAGAAAGAAGCTGCTCCTGCATTGCAGATGGCATTTATGAGGCTGCAGCAGGACGTTCAAACCAGAAGGAAGCTTGAAGTGGAGTGTGAATGCAGCCCGCAGCCCTTCTGGACGGCGGTGGGATAATCAGCAGGAGAGGTGGGGTGGTGCGAGGGGTGTGGATGAGAGTTTGGGCTGCAGGGACTTCAAGGCTGCCAAGTCAGCAGCTTGCTGGGAGCTGGAGGGGCCTCGCCTGCCCTTGCCCAGAGCAGCGCAGAGCTCAGCTTTGTCTCCAGACGCTTGGGTTCAAGCCCTGCTGCTCCCAGTACTCAGAGTGGTACTGCTGGCTGGTTACGTAGAGCTGGGCTCTGGCATTTGGAGCGTGGCGGATTCACTGGAGCAAAAGGAGGTGTTGGGAGGCTGGCTCTTGCCACCTTTTGGCAGGGAAAGGACAGGATGTCCACATTCCCTGGCCTTCAGTAGCATTCCCCAACTGCGGAGGTGGACACAAGCAGGAGCTTTTTTCTTCCTGAAGTCAGAAGGACAAGGCCTTGAAGCAGTGAAGCTGTAGATAGGTAGATGGATAGATGTCTGTGTGAATGTATATGTAAGTGGGTTGTCCCCCTGGGACACTGAGGAGGAGACACCTTTTATTCTGAGCCCTGGTGTTGGCTGGCACGTGCACCATGCAGTGCTGGCACTTCCCAGCAGACCCGTGTCACTGACTGTAGCAAATGTCTCCTCCTTCTCCTTCCCTGGTGCGGGGCTGAGACTTCTCCTGCTGCCTTACCTGCAGCAGCTGGGGCTGTCTGCAGAGAGGGATGGGTGTGAAAACACTTGGTGCTTCTGAAAAGCAGCCAAGGTTTTATTGCAGGAGCTGCTGGGTTGTAGCCCATGGCACACAATGGCCCGATCGCTGATGTCGCTGCTCTCTCGCCCGGAAGCCTCCCTGGCACCTGCAGTGGCACCTGCATTAGGCACATGGTCACCTTACACCCCCCCTTAGAGAATCTCCTTGCGGAGCTGGGCACCACGGCCCGTTTTCCTCGGGTTGTGTTTTTGCAAGAGCAAGCGTTGCAATGCTTTGGTGTGGATGCCACGGCCCCCGGCTCGCTTGGTGCCCGAGCGAGCGGCTGCGGGTGCTGAGGTGGTGGGCAGGGCACAGCAGCTGACAGGACCCATCTGTCTTGTGCAGCGTTTTCAGCTGCTGCAGGCAGGGCACGCAGGCTCCTTCTCTCCATCCCGTCTCTGTAGGCTGACAGCAATGTCCTTCAGGTTGTCCTTGAGGAGCACGGGCACTGAGGTTACCCGAGAGCTGTCTGGGGAGGGGGAGTGTGACGTGAAGAGGTTCAGGAGCTTCAGTCGGGAGTGGGAGCTGCCCCCCTTGGTTGGCAGTGCTGTGTCCTGCTGTGCTGGGAGATCTGAGCTGTCAGAGGAGCCCCAGCCTGGCCTCTGCTGGATTGCTGCGGTGGCAGGATGCTGCTCTGTGTTGCCTGGACACACAAGAGTTAATTACACATGCTGGAGACAGCACATTCTCTAGATTCCAGCTGTCAAAGCACTAAGTTAAGTAGGTGTCATCTTTACAAGGCAGTAAACAGTACTAAGGGCTGAATTATTGAGGGCAGAGGTCTCCAGGGTACAGTAGAACTTGTAGGGGCTTCCCTGGTAGTTCCTGCCGGCTCCAGGAGCTGACCAGAAGCATTGCTGGCTCAGTTGAGTGGCTCTTTGCACACGTGGAGATATTGATCCATGACTTTGGACTTTCCCCTGCAGATCTAGTGTTCAGAGCTGGAAAACTCCTGGAGGTACAAGGGCTAATTCAGCTCCCCTCTGACCTTAGCAGATCAGAATGGTGTTTACCCAGTGCTGGAATGAGAAGGTAGAAGATGGGGTGACATTTGGGGTGGAGGTGACACTTCTGTCCTCTCTAGCCTTCGTGGGTACAGTGTAGAAGTCCTGCAAGCAGCCACCAGCCTGTGGATACCATGGACCTTTCATGCCAGTCTCTGTCTGCTCCATTTATTGAGCCTGATGCTTCAGCTGCTGTGGAGATGGATGGATTTCTATTAACATGTGAAGGGAGCCCAGGTTTTAGCATTGCAGGAGCTGAAGGCTGGGTGAGTTATCCAGAGGAGATGGGAGAGATGGGAGCAGATTTGGAGCTGTGGGGTTGCTCCTGATCCATGTCCTCTCCCTCCCTGCTCTGTCGTTCTCTCTTTCTCTTCCTGCCACCACTCTTCCAATTTTATTTTAACAGCACTACAAATTGAAGCATAAATCTTAGGTGAGCAGCAATTCAGGTTGGCAGCCATCAGTAAATCTCACCTTCCAGCCTCCCCACATGAGAGGGAAGTTGCACTGGGAGTAAGGGGCTACGGGTGAGTCCTGAGTGTGCCTGGTTTACAGTCCCATCAGGTTTTCCAGGCTCTTTGCAGTTATAGGGCCATAACCTATTTAGCCTTAGTCCCACATCCCTCTAGTCCTGGGAAACACGAACGTCCTTCTCCCACCACAGCCTCCAGTGCTAACAGTTGGTGCACTGGAACATGGTGTGAAGTGGCCTCAGACATGGGCTGGGAGGGGTGTCTGCCAGGAGTGGCAAACACCGTTGGTTCGAGTGTGTGACATCTAAAGTTCTTCCCTGTTCTTAAAGACAGTAGATGATGGTCTTCATCCAGGAGAATGGACCTGTACTTCCAAACCACCCTGCACACGCAGGTGCTTCTGTTTCCTGCTGCAGCACATATCTGGCCTTGACAGGCTCTGCTGGGAGGAAGGGCAGAAAATAGCCCTGTGCAGCGTGTGGAGGGCAGAACCTTTACTGTGTGGTTCATGTCCATCTACACAGTCCCACGCCAGGAGCCGTTTGTCCTGGCAAACATGTTTCCCAGCTGCTTGTACCATCTCCTTGTATGTGTGCTTCACCTGGGGTGGTACCCTCCTTACCATGCCTGAGCTGGACCACCCTGCTTTGAGGCCAGGTGTGAGGAGAGCAGAACAAAAGTACGGTCCATACCTTTGTCTTGGCCTCTTGGCTGGCTGTGAAGCTTCAAAGGCATTTTCCACGCTGAGTTCTTAAAACACTGGGCAAGCTTTGGAAGATGGAAGAATAGGTCTGCCTGGTGTCAATGGGACTGGATTTTTGTGCCAGGTACTGAGAGAAAACCAAGGTGCCAAGGAGAGAGGCACCTGCTGCAGAAGTATGTTAGAAAGCAGTGAGCTGCTGGGGATTGGGGTGACTTGGATGTCTGCAGAGGGTGTCCAGGGACTGCAGGGCTTTGGCGCCCCAGATGGCCATCTTGCCCAGCTCCACTCTCCAGAGAGCTGAGGCTCTTTTGAGGTAGACCACAGACCCTCACTTAAAAAGAAAATCCTTAATTGGTTTAAAGACAGGGAAATGAAAACACCAAATCGAGCTTCCTCTTTATCCAGCTTGTTTTTCTCAGCGGGGGTTGCTTTTGGAGCGAGTGTTCAAACATAGCTGAGGTGTGGGTAGCTAAATGGGGGGGATCAGATGTCCTTCAGTCCCAAGAGTCTGCCCTCCTTGCTGAAGCTGTCCCAGCTCCTCAGATGAGAGAGCAGCTTAATGAATTCAGTTTCTTGCTCCTTTCCTCTCTCCCCACCTCCCTGCTGAGAGCAGGCGAGTCTTGTAAAATGAAACCGCAGAAATCAGTCCCAGGGGTGCTGTCTTGCTTGCTTTCCTTCCTCCTTTCTCACGTTTGTAGCTCTGAGAGGCTCCTTACCTTCCTGTGCCTCCATCCTTAGAGCCTCCTTCAAAGAGCAGCCTGTGCTCTGCTTCGCCAGGGCCTGTTTCAAATGGGACCTGGAGAGAGATGATCCAGGAGGATCGCCATGCCCAGGTCTCAGACCTCCTCCAGTGGTACTCCTGCTGCAGCTGAGGTGAAGGACACGTCAGCAGGTCCCTGGGACAGCTTTCCCTTTTGGGGTCCTTTCCTCCCCAAAGAGAAGCTGGGCTGCTCTTTTGTGTCCCAGGGATCTCCTGGGCTGGTCTAAATCACCTCGCTAGCACTGAAGGACCTACTGTGGTGGAGGTGAGGAGATAGAAACTCCTTCGTGGCCCTTGGCCTGATGTTTGTAGACAGAGGGGGTTCTCTGCTCTGCTGTGGCTGTGTCTAGAGCCTGGGTGCTTGGTGGTGCTGACAGCTCTTTGAATCCCAGGCTCAGAGGCATGTTTGGTTCCCCTGAGATTTCCCCCCTCCCCATAACCTACCCAAACCCTTTAAAAGCTGTAATAACCCCCAGGCCCCTGGTATTTAAATAGAATAAATAAAGTTGGAAAAAGCCTCCCAGGAGCATCTGAAACTCCAGTGAAACGAGCTGTATGTGGATGGAGAGCAGGGAGAAGAGCCCATAAAGACAGTGTCAGCAGAAAAAGAGGAGTGTCTGAAAGCCTTTCAGCTTCCTGTTGGCCATACTCAGATGAAACTCGAGCTGCTTTCTATTCTGGGATGCAGGCAAGTGTATGCTCCCATGCTTGGTTATTGCTGCTTGCAAAGAGCAGGTCTGGGTTGACTCAAAGGTTTGGAGATGATGGTGCTACCAAGTAAGAATAATTTTGAGGGTGGTGAAGGAGCATTGCCAGGGCTCGAGAAGTTTATCTTTGGTTTCTGGACTGGTCTTAAACTTAGAGGTTGGGCGGCAATTGTGGTCTGTCAGTGCCTTGGTTGCTGTCTAGATAACAGGCCCCGTGGAAGGAGAATCCCAGGCTCTCCAAAACACCAGTCTGCTGCAGGCCCAGGGCTGCAGAGATACACACATACAGGTACAAACAGGTATAAAGTCTTGATTTTTTCAGGTGCTGACAGTGTTTCTTAGGCTGAAGGGGGAAAGTCATTCCCAGTTCTGTCCAGAACCTCTCCAGCTGTGTTATAGAAAAAGGGAATCTGGCAGCCAGGCAGCCAGCAGGAAGCTAAGGAGGACACAGCCACATGTGTGCATTCACTGGAGACCAAATGGACACTGCAATTGTGTTGCTTCAAGAGGGGTCTTCTGTGCTGCTGGCTGTTCTGTCTGGCTAATCCAGACTCCTAGCACCCCAGATCCTTCTCTTTACAAGTCCCCTACAAGTTAAGAGCTTTTATTTCCTGGCCTTCTGGACTGTGAACCCTCCACAGCCAACCTGAACTTCACTTGTAAGTTTAAGATGCCAATATGAACATCCCACTTGTGCTGTGCTGCTGGATGCTTGTCTCATTCCAGAGGCTTTTCAACCACTCTTGAGGCTGAAGGGTTGAGACCTGAACTCTCTGTAGCAGGGTGTGCTGAGGGGTTCTGTGATGTGTGCCCAAGTGCCACGTGGAGCCCCTGCTGCTTGCTGGCAGCCCCGACTGTGGAGGACAAGCAGTGATGGCTGTCGATCAGTGATGGCTGGCTACCACACCTGGGGCTTGCCAGCCACCAGGATCCCAGGTGGGTAGGCAGGTGTCTTTTGCAGCCTGGACTAGGGCAGTGATTGTGCTTCTGCACTTGGCCCTGGTGAGGCTGCCCCTGGAATCCTGGGTTCAGTTTTGGGTGCCTCAATCCAAGAAGCATGGAGGGCTGGACCATGTCCAGAGAAGGGCAGCAAAGCTGGGGAAAGGTCTGGAGCACAAGTCTGGTGAGGAATGACTGAAGGACATAGAGTGGTTCAGCCTGGAGAAAAGGAGGCTCAGGGGAGACCTTCTCGCTCTCCACAACTCCCTGAAAGGAGGTTGGAGCCAGGTGGCATTGGTCTCTTCTCCTAAGGAACAAGTGACAGGACAAGAGGAAACGGCCTTGACCAGGAGAGGTTTAGGTTGGACACGAGGAACAATTTCTTCCCTACAAGGGATTGTCAAGGCCTGGCCCAGGCTGCCCAGGGTAGTGGTGGAGTCCCCATCCCTGGAGGGGTTTCAAAGTCTTGGAGCTGTGGTGCTGAGGGACATGGTTTAGCGGTGCCCTGGCAGTGCTGGGTTATGGTTGGACTTGATGATCTCTTAGTCTTTTCCAACCAGAATAATTCTAGGTTTCTTAGTCCGTGATCGTCTCCCCCCATGAGTGATGCAGATATCACTTGACTGCCAGTACCCTCCCCTTGCTGCTCCAGCACGTAAGCCTCTGTGTGGTACACCAGCTTTGATAGGAAGGGCCAACCCCGCTGCAGGCTTTCATCGTGTGTCAGAATAAATCGCTTCTTCCTCCTATTGTGTGGAGGAGATGCTGGTTCATTTGCCCTGAATCTGAATAGCATCTGAGGCAGCTTCTCCCCCCTTGTTCTTCCCCTCTCTCCGAGCCTTCAAGGGGAGCAGAAGCTGCTGCTGCAGCACGGCAACAGGCTCCCAAATCCACAGCTGATGCAGCAGCAAATTCCGTGCAGTCTTGCATCCATCTGCTTGACCTGACATAACCTGGCAAGTGGAACGGAGCTGGAGAAGCTGCAGATGATCCGTAGGAGCTGGAGAGGCTGGAGCCATCTGTGAGGTTGGTGGGGTTTGCTGCTGTTCAAAGCCTCTGCTCTCCATGCTGGCCCAGGTGGCCTCGCTGACCTCGCAAGCCCCCGGCCCTGCCCCATCCCAGGTCAGTAGCGCAGGGAGGGACGGAGCTGCGGTGCCGCAGTCTGCGCCGAGCCTTCCTGCGGGGTTTTTCCAGCCCGGTGGATGGAAGCCCACTGGAGAGCTGCAGGTGGAGCCAAGGACTCAGTGGAACGAGTGAGTGTGTGTGTGCGTGTGCAAACTCGGCCAGTGAACAGCCCGTTCATCTGGGGCATCGCCTTGGGTGTTCATTGAGATCCTCCTCCGGGGCCGGTGTGCTTTGGAAGAATTGCAGATGTGGTTCCTGAAGTAGGAGAGAGGACGTACAGGTTGGTCATCTGCCTTCTCATGTCCTGTCACCAAAGGAGCATGGAGAGAGAGAGCAGGGCCTGCTAGTTGGTGGCCTTGGCCCTGGTAGGAATGAACCTCCTTCTTCACCTTTCCCCTCGCTGCCAGATGACATCGTGTAGCTGTGGAGGCTTGATTGCCATGCCCTGAGCTGACCAGAGGCTGAGCTCCAGGGGTGTCGGGAGCTGCCAGTGTATCTCTCTCGTCCTCTGTCCCTTGGCAATCTCTCTTTCTTTCTGCTGATCAGTGCAAAGCTTGTTGGCTGGGTTATTAAATGTGAGCTGCTTTCCTGAGGCACAGGACTGGCTTAGCTTTTCATTAAGGCCTATTAATCATCCTGAAGAGAGCCTGATGGGGACCCTGGTGCCCTGCTGCCCACCACCTTGCCGGGAGGCCTGAGGTCCAGCTCGTGGAGCCCCAAGCCTGGCCGGGTGCTCTGGTGTGGGACAGGGCTGCTGCAGAGCTTGGCAGCGTGGGCTTGGGCCCCAAGAAGTCTCCTCATTCACAGAAAAAGTGCCCAGCAGCAGCTCTGCCAGGAGCTGGGATGGTAGCCAAGTTAAAGCCCTGGGAAAGGAGGAGGAGGAGGAGGGGGCTGGGGGCTCTGCCTCTCTGCTCTCCTCAGTCTCAGACCTCACGGAAACACAAGTCTTCCTCTTTCCCTCTATCCCAAAGGGGACCAAGCTCTCGATCACTGCTGTGTTTTTCTTAATTGCACCTTGGAGCTGTGCCTTCGTTTATTTTTTCAGGGAGAATTCAGGGGAAAAAGATGGGTTTTTTCTCCAGCAAATAGTGCCTGCCCCATGCAGCTGATTATGGGCAGGGCTGGGAAGGGGTGAGACAAGAGGAGAGAGGGGCTCAGCAGGGTCCTCTGACCTCCTTCCCCGTGGTTGTGCCCACGCTGTGATAGCTCCCACCACCCCACCACCCCTGCTGCGCTGCACGAGGGGCCTGCAGCCCCCTCCACGCTTGCGTGATGTCCTCGAACAGCAGTATTTTGCCTTTCAGGCCTCAAAGGCACCCGGGAGCTCTAAATTTCCTTTTCATCCTGGGAGGAGGGAATTTCATTTACTTTCTGAAAGTACAGAGCAATGTTTTGGAGCTGAGCTGGTGGCTCTGGCTGTGAGAATGAGGTGGGGCTGTGGAGTTGCTCACAGAACATCACCCACAGCTCCTCAGTTCTGTCCCTTGCCGTGCTCTCCAGACATGAGATGTTCTAAGAGACGTCCTCTAGTCCTTTCCTTCCTGCACTTCATCCTTCCACTCTGAGCTCTTCTGGCCATCCCTCCCACTTTTCCTGACCCAAGCATCATAGGCAATCATTGATATGAAGCTGTCCCTGGGCAGTCACCACACAGGCAGACAGGCATTCCTGTGGCCAAGCCACTGGTGTGGATAGAAGATGTGCCCCCTGGGCTTGGTGAGAGGCTTGAGGGCAGGGCCTGGGGCAGAGCCAGCCCAGCAGTTCTGTGATGGAGATGGTTAAGAGGAGGGAGCTCAGAAGAAGACACCAGGGAGTGTCAATTCTTCAATTCTTGTGTTTGCTGGAGGTCTGTGGACCCTTTTCCCCAGAAAATACAGCCTGTATAGGTGCTGCATGGGCACTGAGGTGCTCCCAAATGCTTTAGCAGAACCAGGGTCTTTGCACTTTCTACACCCAAATCACACCAGTTTCATGCAACTGTGACAAAAACCTGAAAAACTGGTGTACCCCCATTGTGTATTTGCTCTTAAGTGGGTTCAAATATCCACTGTGTGTGGATTTCAGTCCAAGGCATGGTTGTGTAGTCAAAGTGAGGCAAGATTAAGGCCATTCCATTCCTCACCACCCTGAGCCAAACTGATGTATTGTCAAACCCATGTAAGGATATACAGAGTACGGTGCTGGCCTGAGTCAATGGCACACATTTTCTGCACCTAGTGTAATAGTTGGGTGCAATTGGAGCTTGATATCATTTACACTTAATTTCCCCAGATACCCAAAAGCCTGGGGAAAATAGGTATAGAAAAGGTAAACCAAGTAGTTGAGTCCAGCAATGATGGCAGCAGGACTAAATTGGTTTCTTTGATGGGAGGTGTGATTGCAGCTGCAAAAATTTCCCATGCTGGCATGCAGGGAGATGAGATGGGGTTATTAATGATAACAACAGGCTAGAATGGATCTTAATGAGGAACGGAGTAGCTTGAGAGGAGCTGAGGCCGTGCTGGTGGCTGTCCCCAGGGCTGGGGCTCAAGAGAGACCTTCCCGGGCTGTTCTGCTGCCAGCCTTGCTGCAGCAAAGCCTGTCCTGTGATGATCTCATGCGGCCAAGTGCCAGTGTGCCACATTCTTGTGTCTCCATCCCGGGTTTTGAAGAGGTCTTGTTGCTGTTGGCCATCTCATCTGGGCCCTGCATCCAAATAATCTTGGATAGGCACAGGAGGTGCTTCTTTAGGGTGAGACACTGGGTCCCTCACCAAAAGATGTGACTCCAGACCTTGCAAAACCTCGTGACGTTTGAGCAAAGCTCGAACTTGGGCTTTGCTGGCTTCCTTGAAATACTCGGTCTGCCTCTTTCTTTTGTATCCCCAGGGGCTCTTCTTGCTGCCCTGGCAGAGATCTGAGGAACCTATTAATGAGCAAAGGAGCCTTTGAGAATGGTCTTGTCTCAGCGTGCCCATACCACACAGTGCTCTGCCAGCCAAACTGGTTTTCTTCTGGAGACTAGCATCTTGCAACACCAAAGCAATTAAGGTCTATTAAAGGCTAGTGATGCACATCCTGCTTTTCTCACACGGCAAGCCTTCCAGATTCTGATTCTGCTTTGATGATTTTGTGTGAAGAATGCAAAAAGTCTCTTCTCTCCAGTCCAGTTGAGGATAATGCTGCCTGGGTGTCCTTAGCCTTGGAGGAAAGCTAGTACAAGGCCTGCTCCTTCCAGATGTGCCTTGCTTTGCCTTCTTGGAGCAGCACTGGGCCTGAGCTCCTGCAACCATGTATTCAGATGGGCAGACCCCTTCAAAGACTCTGCTTCTTCTCTCCTCTTCCTGGGCCAAGCCCAGACAGGGACTTGAGCCAGGAAGAGGACTCTCCAAGTGATGATGGTCTCCTCAACTTCCTTCCTCCCTCAAAGCCAGACTTTGGTGTCTGTTACAGGAGTTTTCAGGGTGCTCCTGTCCCAGCTGTGCCTCTTGCTCTCCTCCCATCTCCCACCCTTCTCTTGACAAGTTTTTTGGGGCCTCTTCCCAGCTGCTGAAGGGTAGAGGAGCATGTTCTCCATCCCACTTGCCTCCTTTGCCAGCAGTTGTACTTACAGAGCATTGCCTTGAAATCCTGTCTTCCATATCATACAGCAAATGTCCCCTCTCACCCACCCTTAACATCTGTCTGACTGAAGACAGGCCAGCCCTGTTTTCAGGGGGGTGAGGACAAAGTAAATTGCAGGGAAAGATGCAGTTTGAAACTGTGTTCTGTGGTTTGTTGTCTGACAGAAAAATATACTGCCAAGTGAACTCCGTACATCTGGGGCCAGTGGTTTTTTGCTCAGAGTTCTCATTAGCAGAGTTTAGTTTTCCCCTGGGAACTCCTCATTAAAACCTGCAGCCTCTTTTCTCCCTGGCCAGTGGAGCACATCTGAGCTGGCAGAGTGCTTTGGGAGCTCTGGCCAGTGTGTGAAAGTAGAAGCTAAATAGAAACTATGCAAGAACCCTCCTGGGGTTTGGTGCAATGAGACCAAAAAATTCCCAGGAACTGGTGTGCAGCATCAGCTTGGGAAACTCTTGGTGTCTGTTCAAACTTGGCACCTTCTGGGGTGAGTATATTGTGTTGATAGGTCCTTAATGGCCTTATTCCCACTCAAGTGCTCAGCTTTGCAGGGTCTCCTACTGCAGAATTAGGTTTATTTTTTTCCCTTCCCTTCTGCTTTGGTGAGTGATTCTCCTCTGCCACTGTTGCTTTATTAAACAGAACAAATCCAGTTGTCCTGCTTTGGTTCATTGGAATTTATTACCAGTGGAAAATGCTGATTTCTGCATACATGTAATTGTCCTGTCCCAGTGAATGGTCAGAAGCACTGATACTGTGCTGGGGCTGGGAGGAGGTAACCTCCAGAATGAAGGGGTGTCCTGACCAGAGGAGAGTTTGGCATGTAAGTGCACAGTCTGGTCCTTCAGTTGGTTTTTCTTTCCCTATCTAAGCTGTGTTTCTGGGAACTAGTTGACAATTTGTCCTGGTTTGACTCTAAAGAATGAGAGCAGATATAAATATATGATCAAGCTCTGGAGCACTCAAATATTAATATTTCAGGATAAAGAAGTCTTTGTTTCAGCAACTGCTTCAACAACCTGTTGTTGTGGAGTTGTAGCCATTGTGGTTCCCTTTCACCAGACTGAAGGAACAAAGAGAATAGTGAAGCTGGATCTCAGACCAAGGCCTCAGCTCCAGTTCCAGCTGAAGGAGCCTCCTGGGATGAGATGGCAGTTGCATGAAGAAGGTGGCATACTTTCTGGAGTTGCCTCAAGATGCACCAGCAGAGAAGAATTTCTTCCCCTTGAGGGTTGTCAAGGCCTGGCCCAGGCTGCCCAGGGCAGTGGTGGAGTCCCCATGATCCCTGGAG
>WTSP01001436.1:135163-149371 GCA_025331215.1 Actenoides lindsayi | reverse complement strand
CTGGAGTGCGAGGGCGCGAGGTGGGAGTGAGGGTAGAGAGAGGAAAAAAAAAAGAGACTACTTTAAAAAAAGGGGGGGGGTTGGTGGTGTAGAAGAAATTCATTTCAGTATAAAAAGATAAAATACAAAGATGTTCTAATTTGAGTAATTATTTTAAGTAACTGAATAAAATTCTCTATTTTTGTTAATATAAGTGCTGCTTTTTTTAGCGTATTATTTTAGTGCTATTTCTAGTGTGGCCCGCCAACACGAACACAGGTCTCACCATACTGATCCATCTAAAAATACTACCTTGTAGCTGACAGTGACAGGTACCAGGTGCCTATTGACAGGTACCAGGTGCCTATTATTAAACTGCAGGAAGATTCCTAATGATGAAACAGTGAATCCTTCTGAAAACCTGAGCAAGCTCCTGCTGCCGTGGGGTTTGAATAGAGCCAGATTGTCTTAGTATGGGAAGTGTAGTCCTCCTGACTTTCCCCCAGAAACTTAACCCTCAAAGCAGAAAGAAGGAATCAGGGCAACAAGGAGTAGGACCCATGATGCTGTCTGCTTCAGCAGCCTGAAAGCCTACGTCAATAGCTCTAAGAGTGGCAACAAATTGACTTTACTATCCTCAAACAGTGGCTCTTGTGGCTATTTACAGCAACTTAGAAAGTCGGCACAGTGTTCAATTATTTCTCTGCTCCTTCAGAAAGTTAAAGAGGTAAGACAGAAGGTGAGAAACACATAAAGACAGAACATTACCAGTATCTGCACAATCTGCTGGGAGCAAAGCATTGCTATATGGCCCCATTCACAGTAGCATTATCCGTCTTTCCCTCCCAGCTCACCCACTGACTTGAAGCAATTTCAGTTTTAATGAATGCTTAAATTCAAATATCATCGCAGAACTACCCAAGACTCTGCATACAAATATTTGTGTTATGCCTTTTGTGCAAGGTGGCATCCTTTTCAGCCTCACTGGAAAGAAGCCCAGCCAGAACCTCAATGGGTATCAGCAGAGCCTACATCACCTTATTTTAAACCTTCATACAATGCACACCAGCATCACAGGTAGTTTTGGTGCCTCCATGAAGCAGAGCTCTGTTGGAGGTGGAGGTTACAGGCAGCAAATCCTTTCCTCGCCAGGGGTGGACTGACACATCCAGCAAGTTCCATATACCAACTGGAAATTCAGATGTGTTTTCAATTTCAATGCCACTGTTTGATTTTCTCCTACAAGAAAAAATCCCTCAGTTATTTTTTCTTTTGCATTTGTTCTTTTACCCCTCTTCACCTGTCAACCTTAATAATCTCCTCCAAAAAATTAAATAGTCTCAAAATCAGAAGTACAGAAGTTTTTCTGCACCTTTGACTATTTCCTCATCCTATGGAAGCCCAGAGCATGCTGCAAAACATTGGCCCAGCTCATCACAGAGCAGAGGTGTATAACTCGTGCTGCTCAAAGACAAGAAGGAAGAGCACAGGAATGACATTGATGGATTCACTCTCTAACTGTTCATTAAGATAATGAGAACAAGCTATCAGAAGGACTTCTGAAAGAAGCATATTTGAAGGAAGGACCCCAGAGGGGGAATGAGGAGGCTTAAAAAAAAATTGTTTGGAGATTAGGGAAAGATGTGGTGCAGGAGACTGTACTCAGAGGGCTGCAGAGTCGAGGAGGGAGACGAGCTGCCTGCCCATGATGGGTATGGAAGCCTCCAAGAAAGACTTTTCTCACAATTCTTTTATGAAGAGAGCCTGAGGAGACCTGACCCATGGTCAAGCACCACACACCATGGCCATGAATGTTCCTCTTTCCCCTGCATAAGACCCTCATCAGTGGGTGGGCAGGAGAAGGAGGGTGTGAGAGAGGCACCATGGGGAGGGAACCCAGGTGCCCTTTGAGCAGGGACAGCCTTGGCAGTGGGAGGAGGTAGGAAAGCAGACAAGGGGTACGTAAAAGTCTATGTTGGGCAAATACATCTGTCCTGCTCACCACAGCTTCTTCTTGCCACCACCCTACCCTCATGTTATTAAAACCATGCTACATGACAGGACTTGCAAAAATAAAGTAAGGCAGCAGCTGAAGACACTGAGAGAAGCTTGCCTGCTGCTACAGCTTGGCAGAGGAGGGTGCCTATAGTGCCCAAGGAGTGTGGTAGTTTGCCCTAAGCCCAACACACACTCACACGAACCCTCCAGCAGCCTGTCAACTGGCCATGACAAAACCTCATACCACCCACACTCCCCCCACCTCTCACAAATGTCATGTCTTTCTGCCAGAAGCGTCCCTTAGCAGCAGGCAGAGAGGACACTCTCTGCCCTTGCTTCTGCAGCATCCCCAGAGGGACCAGGGAGGGGTTTCCCTCCCCCCGCCTCAGCCACCCTGCTCAGACAAGCAGGTATTTAATGAAACACCACGCCGGATGGCAGTGCTCAGCTCTCATCTTGTCACCTCTCAGGCTCCCCGCAGGCAGAGCTCTGCTCTTGCAAAATCTGTTGGCAAGCACACCAGTGCCTGTACAAACTCCTCCTGACTCTCCAAGCGAGACCCCCGCATGCGAACGCATATTTACAGGCTGCTCATAGGGGAGAGGTGGGAAAAAGGCAGCTCCCTCAGCAGCTACCCAGGGAGCAGGACAGGCCTGGTTCAAGACTCCTCTGCAGAGTACATGTGGAGCCTGGCTAAGGTACTTCATTATTTGGATGCACTTGCCCCACTGCCAAGCCTCTGGAAACCAGGCAAAACGGCAGCACACCATGCAGAAACCCGTTGCAGCAGCATGGCTGCTTGCCCCCAGTTGTTTCACGCAGAGACAAATGAGGAACCAACATCTGATGTGTTCCCTCACTATCAGCTCTACCAAGTTTTAGTGCATCTCTCTGGCTGGGTTTGAATTAAAAACCTTCTCATGGGACTTTTGGAAAACCAGGCTTAAGCTTCATGACTGAGACATGGAGCACCATGGTAGTCCCGCTCACCTCCTCATCTACCTGGACTGCATAATGCAATGAAGGGTTCAATGCTTTGGCTACAACCCAGCAATATTGCTCTTTGAAACTATTCAGACTTGCAGTAAATCCAAGACATGACAGCACCCTCAAATTCTCCTGGAAATGAAATATTAAAGGAGGCTGTGGGATATTCGTGTGAAGATTCCACTTAAGGAAACTGGAAGAAAAAGAAATGTAGGTGGGAGGATGAAGGGATCTGGGGAGACTAAAATGAGAAAGAAAGAAATTTAAAAAAAAAAAGAAAAAAAATGCATGTCAAGAGAATAGTGTGAATGTTACTGAGAACAGAAGGAGCAAGTAAAAGGAAGGATGAGAGAAAGTAGCAGAAGAGCGCTAAGCCAAGGAAAGCCCTGGAGAAAGTCAAAGTAATATATGTAAAAGAAAATTACACCAATCAATAAATACATATTGTATCACATATATCAAAGTAAAAGGACAAGAAAATGAGCAAAAAGGACAATTTAAAGCCAAGGGAAGGGAAAATACAAGAAAGGGAGGCAAGACAAATGTGAGTCAAAACATGAGGCAAGAACAATAGGAAAAGGTAACACAAAAGGATGTTGAGGTTCTGCTACAGTTAAATGCAAGACCTTAAATGAAAGGGAGAAGCCTATTTCACTGCAGAGTAGTGTATAAGCAGAGCAGAGCTCTTCTTTGGTATTTGGTATTTCACTTGAGAGCACTGGTGAGCCAGTGCTCTCCCCATGCACTTGCTGAACAGCAAGTTCATCACAGCTGGCAGGCATGATACCAGGTACCACTGCAGCGCAATGCTCACTGTCTCTTCTTGCCCGTCACATATGAGCCTGCCAGTGTTTCTGAAGTAGCAGCCAATAAAGCAAAGGGCAAAATCAATTTGACCATCACCTGAAACTCCTGTTTTTCAATTTTGAAGCTACAAGCTCAGTTCTTACTGATGAGCTACATTTCCCCAATAAAGCCAGATTATTACCAGCACTCACATGAGAGCCATTTCAGATGTAATCTTGCCTTATGTTGACGGTCATTATGTTTGCATTATGGCAAGTTTGAAACTCTTCTATGGTCCCTTTTCCACATCTCTGAAGGAAAAAAACCAGAAAATTCTTTGAGCGTTTTCTGACAAAAACACTTACTGTCAACAATGCTACAGTTTTTCAAGGATCTCCACAGCTAAATTCACCTACAGTTTATTCCAACATCCATCCCCTAGTCCTGAGCTTGCATTGGCCACTTTCACTAGCTAGAAAAAAACTTCTAAGACTGATGGGGGAAGTTCCCGTACCAATACCCACCAACTGGGGAGGAGTTAATCTCCTGCTTTTCTTCTGGTCATTTGTCTAGTCTTAAAAGACCAAATGAAAACATGACACCACCATTCATGCTTGACATACTCACCAGTCCAGGGAGGAGTCATCTCTGATTCCTCTTCTGACAGCCTCTCACATAAATGCCAGTTGAAAATCTTAGCTGTGAGAGAAAAGCATCGTTTCTTTTCCATCCAAGAGAATAATCCTGCCTGACCAAGAAATGCTTCCAGAAATGAGTATGTTCTGCATCACAAAAGGAAGGACAGACAAAAGGGAACGGTCACCTATGAAAGAGAGGTGCTGGCAAGCCGGAGATGCCCAAAGGTAAAGGAAGTTTGAATGACCCCAGGAAATAATTAAAAGGAAAGAGAAGTGCACACCTGGTGGAAAAAGCATGAAAGAAGAGGTTGTCAAATGCAAAGAATATCCACATCTATAGCCATGATTAATTATGAGAGTAATGGGTTATTTGCCCATCTAGAATGCAGAACAAGTGAAGTGTTGTGTAGAAATGTTATTAATCTTTCTTGATGGGTACATTATTTCCACTGAATTCTACCTGACATTTCAAGTTGCTTTCAATATATTTTATTGTATATTTTTTCACATTTTCAGTGCTCTATTGCCAAAGATTCCGAATCATCAAAATTAATCAGCAGCCCGGAACAAAGCCAGATACAACACATAAGGAACCAGGCGCTTTTGATATTCTCCCGATCCTAGATATATGTATAACTCACATTTATTGGTATGGGAAGATCTGGAGCTGCTCAGAGAAATAAAAAAAAAAAAAAAAGAAAGAAAAAGAAAAAAATAACACCCATGTGCATTGTTGCAGGAAACTGACAGGTGCTGTTGATGAACAAATGGCTACTACTTCTGCTTCGAAGCAGTGGTTTGACTCATTGTTTGGAGATCAGATAAAGGGGATTGCCCAGGACACATTCCTCTCGTGCAGGGTAAATCACCAGGTACTGCATGAGATGCAATGGTGTTACACCAGTGTAACTGAGGGAGGTCTCCAAGGATGACTGAAAACATCTGGGCTCCATACATAAAACCTGCCCTGAAGGCCGGATTGCAAATTCAAAGCTACTCCTTTAAGGGACAAAGACTAAGAAATATATTTGCTTAATTGCCCCTGAAGGACAGCCTGATGTGATGGAGAAAAGATTCCATGTAATAAAAGTAAATGAGAATCCCTACCCCCGCTGCCTGTCGTAGGGTGCTGTTACTTAGCAGACTAGATACCAGCTGTGTAGAGGATTCCCTGTTAAATGACAATGCCTCTGCTAACTCCTCACCAGTGCCAACAGGCACAACAACAGGAAACTAACACTGATGGGAAAGAGAGAAGACCTGAAGGAGAGGCACAGCAGTTCCTACAAACCGTGAGACAGCCAGGCGAGAAGCTTCAGTAGAAGGAGAAGCAATTTTTTTGGAAAGTCGATACGCTTTCGTCCTCCTTCCCACTCCCCTTTCTCCCAACAAATGAACACTTTGTGGTGGCAGTAGCTGAACTAGCCTGTAGTTTGAGCCAAGCCCTCCTGCCTGTGCAGGCACCAGTGGGGCTTCTTGTCTGCATACCTCTGCATCAAACCAAAATTAAAAATTCCGTTAAGAGAGGAAATCTCCTGCCTGCTGATATCCCCAAGCTTAGAGAAATGCTGTGACAGCAAGTACTGTGACAGGAATTTCATGCTGAGCCCCAGCACCAAGAGGACACTATCATTTTCTGATGCTATTTTGAAGGGATGCAAAGATGTCAGCATCGAGGGGACTTAAAGAACCAAAGCTTTTTGACAAATAAATAAAACATGAAAGAAGTTCCCTTTGCAGAGAGAGCAGTGGATAAGAAGGATAAGGGAAGGGATAGAATCAGCAACACCATTTTTGTTATGGATTTTGAATGTTTAAAAACTTGCCTCTGAAGGCAGCTTCGTAATTAGCAGCAGCTTACATTTACAAGGGTGTTTTTGCACAGCTCCATTACACTGGCTAATTGATGGACTTTCCTCTTTGCCAGTGCTGAAATCAGGAATGGGCTTCCTTGCTGACATAAGCCTTGGCTACTCTTGAAGAGCCATCTTCATTCACACACACACAATCTCCTTTTATATATATACTTACACAGTAAGCATGTTTGCAAACACTGCAAATATTTGACATCTTAGAAAAGCTCTGATAGAGTCTTTTGTTTTCTTAGAGTATTTAGCATAAATGTACAAACTAGAAAGCAGAATTGAATAAAAATGTTTGCTCAAAAAATAATTGAAACTGTGGCACAATAAAGTTGCTCTGAGAGATGCACTTTCTTCACATATAATCCTAGGCTATTATCTACGCTACCTGTTACAGGGTTGGACAAATTAAAAGATTGTGAGATCTTGGTATCTATGCTGTATTTACCACTATGGGCCCATTTACATGAGGCACTTCTGCAAGCAATTGCTCCCGAAACCAAAATTGAATAGCAAGCATCTTGTCATGTCTTAGCTGCGAGCTCCAGTGTGCTGCTGCATACTGCGTTCCTCATCTCAAAAACTTTTCCCACTGACTTCTGAGAAATAACAGACAATGGGCTGCTGCTTTTTGTTCCAAAACAGAAGCCAGGAGGAGCCAATACAATTATTTTTGGCTTCTGCACACAGGGTACATTGTCAGATAAGAACATAGTTGTTTGTGTTCTTCAGAAAAATCTTTAAAATCTTTTTCTATCAAAATGCATGATCTTTATCACTAACTAATGCAAGCCAAATGCCTAAAATACAGGAAGAAGCCTTGGGTTTACCTTTTTCCCCACTGGGAATAACATTTTCAGCACTATGAGTGAGAATACAAGCCAAAACATTGCTCGGGTATCAGAATCCATTAAGACTACTAGCCATCTCCGCTCCAGCTTCATCAGGGCCGAGTTGAGACCTTTCTGTTGATTTGAATGGAGGTTGCATCGGCCTTTATACTGATGCAATTCAGGAAAGTACTTAAGCACCCGCACTTAACTTCATGCCCTAGGCTAAACTCCACCAAGAGAGAGGAGTGCTCCAGAGCTGATCTGATCAGGAAGTCCAAGAGAAGCTGTAAGTAACAGCATTAATGGAATTAGGAAGACAAAGGAGCGTGATTTCTTTTGTGATGGCTGCTTCAAAAATCCTTCTCCTCTTCTAGAGCTGCCTCTCCCTCCCTGTGTCCCATTGAGCAAGAACCGTTGCTTCCATCCTTCCTTCCTGCCAGGCTGTGGCTTTCCACGGTGAGCTGCTGAAGGAATTGTTTGTTATTTGTGGTTTTTTTCTTTTTCATAAGTAAAAACCAGTGTACTGTGTATTATAATATTGCTAAATCTGCCTTTTAGCAAATCAGTCAATAGAGCCTCTGTAGAAGATTGTGAAGACAGACTTGTAAACTGTGTCAGCCCTGAAGAAAACAACACTCGTGCATAAATACTTATGCAGATATTGACTCTCCAGCACTTTTCCTGGATGAAAAGTATCCTCTCCCCCTCTCCTGCCTCCAGCACTGGGTCCCTTAATTAAGCAGGAAGGCTGGTTCCCCACACCAGTGAACACTGACCTGTCAAAGCAGATGTGTGCAACATTTCCCACGGTGCAGCATTTAAAACAGGTGCTTATTCTTGTATTCTCAGTGGGCTTGCCAGTGCAGTCCCACTGCACAGCTTGCATGGCTGCAAGCTGCTGAGAAGCTCCCTCAAAAGTCAGATGACAGCTTCCCCAGTTAAAGCAATATTTTTGGGAGGGTGGGCACTTTATGTGGTGCCATCCAAACATTTTGCTGTTACACATGTGGGATGAGCTGTAAGGTGAGAGAGGCCAAAGAAACAGCTGAGCAGGCAGGGTTAGATTTCTCCTTCATTCTTCACCTTCAACATGTACATTTCCATGTCCAGCCATCATTTTAATGCACCTTGAGTTCGGCCAGGCCCATGACCAGAGAGACTGCAGAGGGAACGTTTGATCAAGTATTTGCTCACATAGTGATTTCCACAGAGGATCCAGTTGTCTCAGAGGGAGACGGCCTTTGCCGAAATACATTTTTCTATCAATTTATTTTGACAAAACCTCTTCCTTCAAACAATGCATTCACACAGAACTGCAAGTTTTCCTTAGAAAGAAAAACCTCCCTTTGAAATAGACTGCTGTAAATTATGAAGCTTAGGCTTTAGTAACCCACTTCAATAACTGTAAAACTGTTAAATCCATCATTTTCAGCCTTCATGCAAGTTTGTGGTTGTCTGAGAACAGGCATCAGCAATGACTTCCTCTTTGCACCAACTATGGTGAACTAAAAGTGCTGTCAGCTTGACTTTGCATTTCTTAATGATTCTTTAGGGCCTCCAGCAATCTGATCCAGCTTTGAAGCCGGCCCTGTTTGGAGCCAGAGATTGAATTGGGCCAACCTAAATTATTCTGTGACCATAAGGTTCATATGGAAAGGAATTGCTGTGGTCACAAGAGAACTACTGAGTCAGGATTGCTCCCTCAGCAGCTGATGAGAGGAAAGGCAGACCTGCCCAACTTCAGACTGCTTGAAAATTAAAGGGCGTGGAATGGGACAGCATAGAATCTACAATTTCCAAAATTCCAATTATTCACACAAAACCCATCACAGTGCCAGAATACTGCATTCTCTCAGTTTTGCTGTGTAGGAATTAGTAGTGCACCTCCTCTGCATGGTGTGTCATGACCCTCCCCTCCTGAAAGTCAATAGGAAATGTGCACATCTGCATCTCCCATTCAAGCTCAGCAGGATGACTCGCACTCCACTACAAGCACACGCCTGAATACTTTCCTCAGTAAAACTCCAGGCACTGTCCCATTCTATCTATAGCTACAAGCCATCGTCCCACAAGCATTCATTCTTTGCTACATGATATAGAAAGGTTCAAAAGCATGTAAAAAGGTTACCGTTTTCTATTAAACTCTGTAATGCTTTTCTATAAGGCTAGTAAATTCAGTTTATTGAGCAGCGTGACTGCCTGAACATTTTGGGTATGCTATAATGCATAAGAGATATTGTATTATCCAGTACATTTCAATCTTTGAAAAGTTTTTAAAGACTGAAACAAGTGCAATTTAATTTTAGGAATGTATTAGCACATATACTATAGAGGAAATACATTCATATTCAGCCAGCATTATAATAATTTCTGTTATCACAAAGAAATCTACTCTACTGGCATTAAAAATATACATGAAGATGGACTGTATTCACCACAATTATTGTTACTGTTAAGCATTTAAAAAGCCTGAGCCCATTACCATCTGATGGCAGTTAACAAGAGAAGAAATTTTGTGATTAAAATCCTAAACATTAGAAGAAAAAAAGTCTAGAATGACAGAATTTGCAGAGAAACACCAGATTCAGAGCTCTAAACTAGGATTTTAAATAATTTAAAATGTTGTGATGAATTAACAATGCATGCCTGAGTAGACTTTGCAATGTTCAGTGGAAGGAACACCACAGGAATGTTGAGTTACACCAAGACTTCATGTATGATGAGGTTGTTCTCTAGGTGTTAGAACCAACATTTAAGGGTTCTGATGTGGTATTTGAACACACACACACAATCAGTCTGCAAAGAAAATGCTGATGATTTATGAGAGGAAAGTATTAGGCAGCCTAAGGTTGAAACTGAAAAATTTGCAGTAAGCTTTTGTACAGGGAGAGTGAATTAGGCTGCCTGCTGTAAGACTAACAGTGCTCAGACCAACTGCCATAAAGTCAGAATTTGCAACAGCAAATCTGGCAGCATGTTCAAGAAGCTATACTAGTATGCAAGAACAGATATCAGAGTCTGTCATGGTAATGATACTACAGATTGGTCTTCACTTGTACGTAGGCTACATACAGTAGAGGAAAGTACGAATGTATCTTCAAAATGGAAAACTTCAGCCATTTCTGGTTATATTGTTATAGGTTTTGTTTGCAATAACATGCTAAATAGAAGGATTAAAGAAAAATATATTAAAACCGCCAGCAACAAAAAGAATGATAATATTTGTGTGACATGTCAGCACACAGCACTACATCCTCCAGTACTAAGGGAAGTCCCTGACAGATAAGGTTTGACACACCAAAATGATTTTTATTGAACCTAAGAGAGCTGCAGGTTTAAAACATCCAGGCTTCCAGCAATGCTGAGCAAACCGCTGGGTATCCAACCACAGCAAGACAAAAGAAGAAAGGGTAATTGAGCAGTTTGGTTCCAGCTTCAGAAGCAATCTCTTTGTTGTTGCATCCACCCGCAGCTGGCAGAGCTAACACCAGCTGTGGAAGACTCAGCTTTGCAGCCGTGGCATAAGTGGCATTTCAGGAGCATTTTGTCTGAGGGCTCACAGAGTAGCATTATGCCTCTAGACATAAACTAATCTTTTGAGTAAGAGTAGTATTCATGTGAACCAATCAGCCAAAAATTCTGCTGAAAAAAAAATAATATATATATATATATTTTGGTCTAAGGATGCCTAGCTTTACATGTCCGCTGTAATCATGGAAAAACAGAGTCCTGGGGTGATTTGGAGCAGGAACCCAGCACAAGTGATCAGTCACCCCTGAAAGAGTTAAAATACTTCCCTGGCATAGAATAAACCCTCTTCCTAAAATTATCCTTTGTCAGGCTCCAAAGTGTATTTTACATTACACCAATCCAAACACAGGAGGGACAGTACCTTGGGCCATGTGAACTATTTTAACTTCAGCTGTCCATGGACAGTGTTTATCCCCTCCACTTCTCTCTAGTGCTAAAAAAACCTGCTGGGGAATGAAGGTTGCTCCAGATGCACATGCATGAAAATTACGTAGAATATTAGCACGAGTTTGTCTAAAGGAAAGTCTTCATAAAATCTCTGAGGGCTCAGGTAACCTTCATCACAGTTATCAGGAATTTCTTGCACGCCAGTGTTAGACATCATAGAATCATAGAATTGTCAGGGTGTGAAGGGACCTTAAAGATCATTTAGTTCCGATCTCCCTGCCATGGGCAGAGATACCTCCCACTAGATCAGGTTGCTCAGAGCCACATCCAGCTTGGTCTTAAAAACTTCCAGGGATGGGGCTTCCACCACCTCCCTGGGTAACCTGTTGCAGTGTCTCACCACGGTAAAGAACTTCTTCCTAATGTCTAATCTGAATCTACCCACCTCTAGTTTTGATTCATTCCCTCTAGTCCTACCACTACCCAACATCATAAAAAGTCCCTCCCCAGCTTTCTTGTAGACCCCTTAAGATACTGGAAGGCCACAATAAGGTCTCCTCAGAGCCTTCTCTTCTCCAGATTGAATAATCCCAACTCTCCCAGTCTGTCCTCACAGGACTTCCCACACAGTCCAACAAACTCTACTGACGGTGGTGATAGTGGGTTACCTAACACAGCACAGAAATGTTGTGATGTGGATACACGTTCAGTCATGGTATCAATGGCTACAAGTCTCACCCTGAAACCAATCCCTGTCTGGGTGACTGTGTTCAGCCTGGCTCAGGAGGAGAGAAAAGATTATTCTCAGTAAACCTCAAACGCTGCCTTGCTCACAAATGCCCATAACTTGTTCTGTACCTCTACATGGGATGCAGAGGCAGGTCACTGCTTCTTATTTATAGTGCTGGCTGTACACTCCTTCCCTTGGAATACACCACACAAAGTTAACACAGATCAGAAATTAAAGCTAGGAGCTGGAGTGAGGTGGCCAACTCCCCTGGGATGCTAAGATGTGGGGTGTTTTTTATGTGACATCAAAATGCACTTTGCAAATGCCACAGGGATGGGCTATGGGAAGACTAAGAGCTCCAGTTACTGATGTTTGTGTGAGCTGTGAGCACATAATGCAGATTCACGGTGTACTTGACATCGAAACTCATTTTAAGTGAACCAAATACTTAGCATAGCTTATGTTGAAGTGAGAAAACAAGACTTTAATTACCTAGATTAACTGTGCTGAAGACTAGATTATCCTGAGATGATCTGAGGTGAACAAGATTCAGTCTCAAAAGCTGTGCCACTATAGGAATGACCTCCCTGCATGTGGAGTACCTTGGCATACCCAGAGCACACTCTTAGTCAGGGGCAGGGGTGATGTTCAGACTCTAGACACAAGAAGAACGGAGAAAGGCAATGACATTACCAATAGGACACTTAAATTATCTGATCTTTGATAGGGATTTGGGGGGTTATGGAAAAAGATCACATTTCCAGCATTGGGTGAAAGTTTATAATAGAGCTAATACCTTTCATTCTACAGCTTGTCTTTAATATGCATAAAACCAATGGATGGAGTGGAGCACCAAGTTTATGTTTATCCATCCTTGCCATGTGAGGTGTCTAATGACGTCCATACGCAAGGTAAAACTTGCTGGAAGAATCTCTGTTTTTTATCACACTAACTGGTGCAGTAAAAATCCCAAGGTTTTTGACACATATCTCCTTCTTTATGTTCTCTTCCTGAAAACCTTACTCTCCTAAAGAAACTTTAGACCAAGACAGCTATGAAGCTATAGCACAGTATCATACCCTACTTGATATTTTCACATAAAAAACCTCTCCAAGCTTTCTCTCCTTGCTGGTCTCCTATCCATGATGAATTCTCCTTGACACCCCAGGAAGAAGGCCTTCAAGTCTCTCCTCTGCAGTACCTTCTATTAATTCTTGAATTAACCCCCAAAAATCTAACCAGCACTAACAATGCTGAGAAGATGATGCAGTTGTGGATGCAGGTAAAACAGGAAACATCTCTACCAGTCCCCTCTACTGTGCCATGCCACACATTTCGAGTCTTCACACGCTGTACGTTTTGACTATGATCTCCTCATCAGCATGGCCCTTTGGCGGCACGTTCAACTATGTGCTAACTGCAGCAAATGCAATTGTCCTTGAAGTGCTTTCTAAGACCAAACTATGAGTTCTTCTCTGCCTCTCAAGAGAGGCCAGTCCCAGATACTGGCAGAACCAGTCAGTGATGTCCGATGTCACAAGACCACACAAGGGGTCATCCAACCCTTGTATTCAGCGGAAGAAAAGCCAAGTAGGCAAGAGAAAAAGGAGCACAGAAAGCTCCCACAGGCACCCTAGGCGATGGAGGCTGAGGACTGTGATGGACAGGGCACAGTGCACCCATCCTCCAGTTTTGATACCACTTGTTAGATTTGGTCGGTGCAGGATTTCTGACTGGCCAAAGGGGCTTTTGTTCCTCTATTTCTGTCCGTCAGTATGGCACATATTCACCCTTGGATGAGGGATACCTGGCTGCACAGCCATCCCATTCCTTCCTCCCAGTTCACATAATCGTTATATTTGCATGGGCAGGCACAAAACTGCATGCTGGCTTTTCTCCAGAGAAAAATGACCTGGATTTAGAAAGCAATAAGGGGCAGGGTGGACTGGATGAGCAGTACCAGCCCACTTGGGCTCGCTCACATCTAGACAGGGACGTACAGACATGGGAGGGCATGTAGGAAGGATAATGACCTGGCAACTCCCAAGTACAGAGCTGAAAACCTTGATTATTTTCAACAGTTCAGACAAACAATCTAGATCTGAAAAACATCTCACCACAGCTTCCTTTCAGCCACTTGCATTTAAGACCAGCTTTTTCTTATTCAGTTCACAGGATCTGGGGGTGCTGGTGGACACCCAGATGAACATGAGCCAGTGTGTGCCCAGATGTCCAAGAAGGCCAAGGGCATCCTTGCCTGGCTCAGGATTGGTGTATCCAGCAGGAGCAGGGCAGGGATGGTGGCCCTGGGTTGGGCACTGGGGAGGCTGCACCTTGAGCACTGGGGTCAGTTTTGGGCAATGCAGGAGAAGAAAGAGCTTGAGGGGGGGCTGGAGCATGTCCAGAGAAGGGCAAGAAAGCTGGTGAGGAGTCTGGAGAACATGTCTGCTGAGGAGCAGCTGAGGGAGCTGGGCCTG
>WTSP01001436.1:89368-135063 GCA_025331215.1 Actenoides lindsayi | reverse complement strand
AGCACACTGATGGCTCATGTTGAGCTTCTCATCCACCAGCACTCCCAAGTCCTTTTCTTCAGGGCTGCTCTCAAGCCGGTCACTGCCCAACCCATATTGGTGCTTGGGATTGCTCCGACCCAGATGGAGGACCTTGCACTTGGTGTTGTTGAACTTCATGTGATTGGCATGGGCCCATCTCTCCAGCCTGTCAAGGTCTCTCTGGATGGCATTCCTTCCCTCCAGCGTGTCAGCCACCCCACAAAGCTTGGCATCATGAGCAAACTTGCTGAGGGTGCACTCAATGCCACTGTCCATGTCTCTGATGAAGATGTTAAACAAGACTGGTCCCAGTACTGATCCTTTAGGGACTCCACTTGTCACTGGTCTCCACTTGGACATGGACCTACTGACAGCCACTCTTTGAGTGCGGCTGTCAAGCCAGTTCTTTATCCACCAAATTGTCCATCCAATGAATCTATATTTTACCAGCTTGCAGACCAGGATGTCATGAAGTATAAGCAGTCCAGAGCAGTAGAAATGTTACTTTTTCTCTGGGTTTCATTTTCCGTGTATTTTGATTTTATTTTTTGCATGCACAGAGATTATAGACAACATGAATAATGTCAGAGCAGAGGTGATTCATTTTTATGATACTTTTTCAGCAATGACATGTGAGATATGAGCAATACTGTGTCAGTTGCTTTGGCTCACATTTGCATCCAATCGTCAATGAGTGAAATGAAATCTCACAGATGCCGACATTCAATTTCTGAGACTCTCAGGATTTTCATCACACATCCACAACAGACAGAAAGTAACTCCCAGATGACTCTTGCTTTAAAGTTACAATATTATATCTATTTTTAAGGACACAAAACAGAACTAGGACTACTTCCAATAAATCATTGATACTGCATGCTATAAGCCATTATACAATTATATTGAATGCACTTGATAAAAAGTTTGTGTTTGTGCCAAAAATGCCAGGTAAACAAATTTATTTGCTATGTATCAGTCTAAATTGATTGCAGTTAACATGGCAGTCTTTCCTCTGAAAGCATCTCAGGATGGACTGCCAAGTTATGCTGGCAGATACATATTAGAGGCCTTCTAATACTCATGCTCCAAAGCATAGCAGATCAGCTGTCAGGAAGAAGTTTCCTGCATATATGTGATTTAAGGGTTCTCATTCAGCAGGTCTCAGGTAACCATTTCAGCTGATAGCTTATCTTCAGGTAAAGAAAGCTTTCAAAATACTGATGGATCTAGCCTTTCAGCCTTCAGCAATTCTGCCCTCTCTTTCTCAACCCACTATATGCACTTCAAAGCTTCTCAAACAGCTCACATAGAGAAGGTTGGGCAAAAGGTACCCGATCCAGACTTAGGTGATGTCAAAAAGATTTGTAATGATTTAAATGCAATTGGACACAGAACCATGGAGGTGTTGTCTAGTCTGTGTTTGAATTAACAAATTCACTGAGAAGCAGATCTGTAAAGAGAAACGTGGTGGTAGCACTTCATAATTTTCACCGGTGAAGGTTTTAGTGCAAACTATTTGCAGTGTGGTCCTATGGTCTGCAGTGTTGCAGGAGCAACACTTCTAGGTTTTATTCACCTGGAAAGTGCCTGCTTTGTGCAATCCAAGACGACTCCACTAGGCAGATCAAAGCATGGCAAGCGAAGATAGACAACTTCACTTCAGCAGTAAACTTCTCATCAAGCCTAAAATGTCTGATGAGGCATGTCCATATTTACCAGTATGTTACTACATACTGATATCATATTTATCAGTATGTTATTATGTTTCTTGACATTTTGTTAAGCATGGAGGCACTAGCTGCAGTCCCAAAGTCTTGAATATGAACATCTTTAGTCATGACACTATGAAGTATCTATGACATTGTCATTATTTGGCTTGTTAAATGGTAGGCTTTTTGAGATTAAACATTCTGAATTCTGTTGAGATAGATAGAGTCAAAAGTCTACCTAATACAGACTTTTACCTGTGTAGCAGCCAACAGCAGGAGTTTCTGAAACATCCTTTAAATTACTCTAGCCAAAAGTACATAGCAGTGATTTATCTCAGTTAGACCTTTGTGTTCAGATGACAGCACCTACACAGTTCAAGTCCCTTCCCATAGCCTCCTTCACAGTAGAAAACAAAACAATTAATTAATGAAGAATAGCTTTGTTGGCAGAAATAACAGGCGCAAACCTTCTGAAGTCTGAGAAGACTTGTAGTCTTGAGGAGAGTCTTTTTGGCCACTACGGCATGAAAACTGTGAATTGCTGAGCAGTGTGATTGGAAGCCCACCTCCCACAGATACTGCCATTGGTACAAACTCTAAACACAAGAGAAAGCTATTGCTATTCTTTCCTGCCACTAAGAAGATAATGTTAATCTCCTGTATAACATGCTTTCTGTTATCAGTGCTCAAGGTAAAACAGCACATAGCTGTCTGCCATGCCACCAATTACATAGATATATAAAACAAGATTTTTTTTTTTGTCAATCTCAACTCCTAAAAAGAACATAAAGGAGAGACTACGCTCTTCTCAAAATTTAACTTATCAAATCACATGAAAAATTATCCCCATCAGCAACATATCTTCAAAGGATTGTAAAGGTTTTACAAGCACGTCTCCCAGGGGATTTTGTTAGAGCCTCATTGACAACATCCCAAGTTTCTAAATCCCTGTGTCTACACAGCTGAGCTCCAAACTCTAAGCCTACTCACAGAGAGTCTGCCAATATACCTAGTGAGTGTTTATGTCTGTTGCATTAGTTCATACCAACTGGGTTCATGCTATGCCAGTCAGGTATCAATTCTCAGATGGGAGAAGAAATACCCAAAATATTGGTAGCTTCCTAAATTACATCCCTGCCATAAGTCATTGCACAAATGTTCCCAATATACTTCTGTCAAACAATGCAGGGCAAGCCACCTTCACTGAGATACCTTTCAACATATGCTTGAGTAGAGGAGAGAAGAGAAGCCAAAAAACTAACTTCTTCACCTCTGCATTGCAAGGATGTTCCCAGAGACACTTCCAGAGGGGCAGAACTTTGGAAAGCTACTCTGTCTCATCTGTTAGCTACTTCTTGCCAAGGGAAAAAATGTAGTGACTGACTGTAGGTGGGCACCTCCACTCCCTAAGTCTCCAGTGCAGAGCTTTGGTCTACTGCTTCACATCTGCTTGTTTTGAAAGTGCTTGCTCAGGTGTGGGACTTGCACCCTGGCCTCTCTTAATTATTCTGGTTTACTTGCCAGCTGTTTCACACTCTGGGTGCAGCACAGTAATGTGCATGTGGCTGCACAGCATGGCAAGGTTCTTTTCCTGTCTTGAGGTCCCATTGAAGTGACTGCACAGACCTCCTTTTAGCTACTATCAAGGACACATTTGCAGGTCCTGCATAGCAAATTTCTTTGTGAGCCTAAAAATCAGGAGCAGTCTAATAAATCTCTCTGTCATCAAAACAAAGAGGTATAGAGGGAGAAAAAGTGCACAGTTCACTTCCTACCGGATGCAGTTCCTTTCCTGCAGCACTGTCACTTCTGTGTCCATGCAGGTTTCAGGGCCATTTATCTTCACCTTACTCTCTTCACAGGGATCTTGTCTTTTGTGCAAAGCCCTCCCAAAGAGTCTCCACTCCATCCTGTCAGAGCAATATTCCATGGAAGTTATCTTTGCCTTTTATTTCACAAAAAATGTACAAAACAACTTTGTTTTACTGGGGAGACATTGATACAGATACTATCAGCCAGAAATTCTACCTTAAAAAGCTTGAATACTTCTAGGTACAAGTCTGTCCCCTGCCAATATTTTAGGTTTTACATTCACCTTCTACTTTCTTCTTTTTTTTTTTTTTCCTGTTTTGCAATAAATTATCTTCCCCACTGCTGAGCTAGAGGTCTGCACAAACATTGAGGGAAACTGCCTTTATATCAACTGTTGTCAAACAAAGGGCAAACAATGTTTGCGTCTCCTCTAAGGTATCACAAGACACAAGACCAGGCAAATAAAATTGCAGCTTCAAGTGTGAGGTTGTATGCTAATCCAACCTCTTCCATCCCTGCCATGAAGATGCCCTTCACCTGGAATATCAGGGGCTGTTGACAGACCACTGAGTTCTATTTCACCTTCATCTGCAGGGCCTTGGGGTTCACCCTGTGCTGTCAGTTCAGGATATTGGATGCATTTCTCACAAAATATGATCTAGGCCTAATACATTCACAGGGACCTTGACCATGTAAGATAACTGCAGAAAACTCTGCTAAGTCTGGGGTTCAGTTTTGTTAAATTAAACCCTGGCTTTCCACCTGTACTCAAATAAACCATCCTCAAGATGAAAGTAAAAGGGGTTTGGGTTTTGTCTTTCTTTTCTCCTCCATGTTTTAACCATTCTCACAACCTCGCCCTTTGCCTCTCTGAATAGAAATGAGAGCTCATCAGATAGTAATTGTCATAAATGTGAGCTGATGGCATTATGAACTATTGTAAATGTTAGGAAATATTTGGACTTTGTCACTGTGAGCACTGCATCGTGGCAAAGGTGACATCTGCTTTGGAGGGGGTCTAGCTTAAGGTGCTAATTGGCATTTATTGAGTAGTATTTGTGACTTCAGTCTATAGTGTCTGATCTCTGACTCATGTTTCAGACAACTTTGCCGTGCCAGTTAAAATATGTAAATACCCTTTCACCATTAACATATCTCAGATGCCCTTGTAATATGCAGTTATCCTTTTCATCACTTTGGACCAAGTCTTTGGAAACAATTATCTTCTTATCAAAGACTTTTTATGTGCTCATGTAAACTAAGGATTTAGGAAGAAAACTAACAGGAGTGGTTTGTAATGGAAAATTCATATACTTCCTAAAGGCTTAAATTTTTAGAATCTAGTATTTTGGAAAGGATAGAGATTCGGGAAAAAAGCCTACTAAAATGTGAAAACAAAACAAAAAAACAGCAAACACACACACACACAAAAGAACAAAATCCAAAAAAACCCACAGAAGACCCAACCATCAAAGTTGGTTGTTATAAAAAAATACTTTGATAATAAATCTTGAGTGTCTACATGCTTGTCTTCACAGAATTACTGAATTACAGAATCACAGAATTACTGAGGCTGGAAAAGACCTCGGAGATCATCAAGTCCAGCCTATGTCTTTGTTCATTCATGTTCATTCATGTGCATCAAAGTATTCTAACAGAACTCAAATGATATACTCAACCCAAATTTTGGTAGTGTTTAGACCAAGCAAGGGCACAATCATGTAGCTGATTTTATGTCTCTGTGCAGTATGCAGTTTTGTCACTAATTCGTTGACTTTTTTTTTCATCTGGGACCTACAGTAAACATTGAATTCTGTCTGCCTCAGAACAAAATCCTTTTTTTATTCACTTCAGTCAAGTTCTGCCTCTTCTTTAATTGAAGGCACTCCACTGCAAAAATAAGTAAGATATTACCAGCATTAAGTTTCTCTCCATGGCATCAAACTGTGGCAGACAGTGCTGTAGTGGGAAAGAAAAAGTCCTGGCAACCTAAAGTACATGTGCAGGAAGCATGTGTTAAACACCTTGTGAAATTGCTCAAACCTGAAAAATGCCCTAATACAGGTAAGAGACAAGCAGAAGAGCATAGCAAAGCAGAATAACGGTGCCAGCTAGTTTTTGGTGTAGGTAGAAAGCAGTACAACAAAGACGCATAAAAGCTAGCAGGAGAGCATGCATTTGTTATTAAGAGCCTGCCAACAACATAGCACCTAAAACCAGGAGAGTGGTGGCCTTTGCTCATGTATTTTATTGCATTGTGATGGGCTTGGTCAACTCCCCTGCTGGCAAAGATGGATTGTTAGGAATATGAATGTACAGATACTGTAAATGAATGAGGAAGTGTAGTTGTCATGACCCCCTGAAGAGGACATCCCTAAAAGAGATGGAAATGTTTATCTAGGAGAGAGGCATCATCAAGGAAATAGAGAAGGGGAGCAAAGCCATAAGAGAAGCAGACTTGTGTGCAGTTATCCTATCTAGGGAAAAAAAGCACACAGAAGGAGCTCAGGAACAACACAAGATTCAATCAGGATTACACCAGTACTTCTTTAGGAAGGAAGAAGTTACTGAGTGCTACTTAAAGATGCCAGCGAAAAGCTTAAAATTGTACTACTCTAAAAGAAGAGTGACTTTAAAGAGGATGTTCCTTGAGAGGGAGACGCAATATTGATTATCATTACTGTAAAGAACATGAATTGTCTCAGAATTTTCTTCTTCAGACTTTCTTACTACAGGAATTTAAGAATGAATGTAACTGAGTGCAGAGCAGTGACTGGCAGGGATGGCTGGAATTAAAGATGCTGCTGTACCCAGCAAAGAATACCAGGCAGTGAATTGTGTCAATGACCTCAGTGAAAAATCTGAAGATCCAAATGGGAGAGTAAGGATTGCCCAATTCTTGTCTGTTACACTCCAGTCCCTTTATTTCTCAGACTGTTCAGTTATGGGTATGTCAGAAACACATTTTTGCTTCTTTCCATGGTCATTCAATACCATCTGAAGTTCAGAGTCCTCAGATTGCAATGTGTGTTCTGTATTGCTTCAAGCATGAAAACAACTTTCCCTACAAGAAGATATTGATAATCTGAAAAACCTGCATCAACAGCAACAAAAGCTTCAAAACCGCCATTAGTGTTTTGGGGTTTTTTTCCCTTTCAATTTTATTCTCCATTCCAATTTGTTAAGACTGCAGATGACAGAGGACACATACCTTACAATGACTGACCACAGTTTTCTATATTAATGTTGAACTTTCTCAAATGTTTCTACCTACTTTTGATATGCCTATCCTAAATGCATCATGAGAAATCTTTCAGAGTAGTCTGAAAAATTAATCTGTATCATCCTAAACAACAGTTTTCTGGAAAACATAATTGAAGGCAAAAAAGAAGTTTGTTACCTGATTTACTTGGAAGTTTTCACCTGCATTACAGCAGGAAGCTGGGCTCCTGTAGTAAAAAGTCTTATAGTTCATACCTTTGGTACTAGTAAACCTTAAAATCTTTTCAACTGGATGGTCAGGACCTCCACTAAACCTGCTTTTTAATACCTGCAATTTTGGGCAGTTGCAACAAAAACTTACCCTCAAGAGCACATGGAAATGCCAAATAGTTCTCATCATTCTGCAGTTACGTTCATTCAGAGATTAACTTTCAGAAAGTATCATTATGATTTATAAGATTCAACAACACTGGTACCTAGTGAACACAAAATGCTGAAGTCCTGGTATAGTACAACATGTGTTTACCTACAGGAGAACATTACTTGGCTGCAATTCAAACATATTTTAAGTATTTATGCACTTATTCCTCTTTGGTTTATCATTTAAAGTTCTGACACATCCTCAGAGGTGGTTGCTCTTTGGCCTCTTTTTTTTTTTTTTTTTTTTTCTGGCTAAGATACTAGTCTGTTTGAAATTTCTATTTTGAAGGATCAGAAACTGGAACATAAAAGGAGAAGTCACTGATAACTCTCCAGCCCTCAACTGCAGATAAGATCACACAGTGTCTGACGGCTAGAGCTTCACTGTCTGTGATGGTAATGTGTGGCAATGACCTTTGTCTGTGGCAACAAGTTTGCAGGCTTTAATACCTTTGGAACATTTCTCTGTGAAATAAGGGTGCATTTAGGCTCTGCCTTTGATTGTGCCCCAATAACAATAAACAGTGGCTTCTCCCATCCCTATCTGCTGGGTTGCCTAGAAACATACGACTGGAGTAGACTTTGAGAAATCAAGTCTGTCGCCTGCTATTGCAGGCAACCATATCATAATCACACTCATAAATGTACCAAGTTCTATCGATGAAAAAAACCACAGGTCTTGCCTTTACTGTTCCTTTTGGAAGGTTTGCTCCATGATTCCCCATTACCACATGTCATGCTAGCGCAACAAATCTTTTTCTTTGATCATTCTGATGGCCTTTCTTCACATGCACTTTAGCCCAAGTTAATTCTTTCAAACAAGAACCACCAATATTTCAAGTGACCCTAGGTACTACTGGGTCCTCATACAGTGGCATCAAGATTTGTTGATCTACTATGGAATTTCTCCCTCTCTGTTCTGGCAGACTATAGGACTGCATCATGCTTTCCCATCACAATATATGCCACAGGCATCCTACACACATTTTAATCTTTGTCACCTCTAGCTCATAAGCCTCAGTTTATAGCCAAAAATCTTCTTATGTAGTCTTAAGTGCTAAATGTCTTATACACTGTGCTACTAAATCTCACCCCACCTTTGTTCCCCTAGACTATCAAGATCATTCATTTTTTTTCAGTATCCAAATTTTATTGGCTTTAATGGGATATCCCAACCTGTTTTAATCAGGGGCCTAGTGAAAATAGTAAATTGTATCTGTTCCAAGACAGAGTATTCATTCAAAGGGAAATGCTGAAGCTAGAGGAACTTTGTTCCTAATCACCATGATTTTCTTTTAACTAAGCTCCTTACACTCCATATAGTTCTTTGAGTAATCCACATCTCGCCAAATAAAGGTGGCTTTTTTCCCCAACAAATGGACGGTAGAAAACATTTTTGGTTTTATGTCCAAGAGATTTTTTTTTATGTCCATGATCTACTGCATTCTTTCCACTTATTTTCTGAACATCTTATCAGAAATGCCAGATTCATCAACTGGTGCAATTTACTAGTGAGTGACTAGCTGACTGACTTGCTGCCTGTCTCCCCATACCCTTTTCCCAGTGAATTTTCTTCCAGACTTGGTCTAAAAGTTTCCTAAACTCAGTCAAAAAAGTCTTGCCCATATTTGAGGTCACACCACAGGATGAATAGTTGTTGAGATTCCTTTTAATCCTCTTGTAAGTAGAGGTTTTACACATTCTGCAGAGCTATAATCTTGCTCTTGTGCCGTTCTTTCAGGGTCATGGAGACAAGTTTATCTGAGACCAGGAGTTGTTGCCTTTTGCCCTTATACCCTATATGTCTTAAAAAAATGCAGCAGTGTATTTGGGGTGGAAAGGAGGGGAAGGGTGCTTCAGATATTTTCTTTAAAGTTTGTTTCATCCCAGTATTTCATAGGTGATATATGATGCACTAAGGGGTATTTTTTTCCCTCCCTCTCTCTTTTTTTTTTTTTCCTAAGTGATTGAAGAATGCTTCCTGGTTTTCACCCTGTATGAGCTCCAATTGAGCTCATCAGTTCTCAAGGCAGTCATGCACCTCTCATGGCTCAGTAAGTTTTTGCACTCCTTATGGACTTTCTGCATATCTCAGGTATCTCTACTGTAACGTCTATTCATTCAGCTAGATCTGGAGCTCTTCCCAACAAATGTTCATCCTTTGCTCAAGAAACAATTTCAATCTATCGTGTTTATCTTTGCTTTGAAATTCCCAGTCTCTTACACACTCATTTCATGTTGCCTTTATATTTCAAGAGAAAACTGATTAGCTTTAGGAAGGGGTTTGTTTGTTTTTTTTCAGTAATTTTCAACTACAGCAACTTGTGCTAAAACTGTTTTTACATGCAACTTGATATACAGGCTATTGTCCATCTGAGCCCTATTATTACTGTTATTTTTTCTTCTGTCCACTGTTGTACATATAAGGAGATAGACACCCATAATAAAGTTCTTTATAGAAGTTCTACTCTAACATGTTGTCCTCAAGGTCAGCTCTCCCTTTTTTTGTTTCTTGGATCTAACCACTAACATGACATCAAAATTACCTTTTAGTTAGTTTGTTTGTGGGGATATTTTCCCCCTGATAAGACCTGACAGAAAACTGTTTATCTTCAGGAAGACTGAAAGAAATACTGACTGGAAAAAAAGTAGGAGAATAATGTCTTTGCTGCAGAATTAAACTGAGGTGATACATAACTCTGTTCCATTGCTCAAGTCTCTGTCCACACCTTTTATTCCAAGGTCTAGTGTTTTTTATTTACATGGTGTTGCTATGTATTGGTTAAAATGCTATAGCTGCTGTGTAGAGACTTAGCCTTTAATACCAGGGCAGATAATTATACCCTTTCTGGATATGTCCTATGGCATGACTGATTCTGCACAGTTCCTCAATACATATTTTACTGAAGTTATCCTCAATTTTTCTAAGACCCTTCTGTACCTCATGCAACCAGTGCTCAGCAATAAAAGTTGTAATATATGGAGGTATGAAGGTGCTCATGCACCTTCTACATTTATTCCTTCGGAACAACTAGCCTGTCCTGTGTAGTCTCTGTCCTTGCATCCCATTTTCATGACACATACATTAACTACATTCATACTGAGAAAAATCTACTTTTTCTGTATACTATTACACATCTTACAATGAAAAACCTGAGAAGAAAAACATCCTCCAGTGTTAAACCAGGGCTGCTAAATTGGAAGATGCTGCTTAGGGGACAGAGAGAGCATGCTAGTCCAAACAATCTCCAGTCAACCCTTGCAGCAAAAAAGATCTGAAGTGACTTAGAAAGCCTATGGGTAAGGACAAGGAGATACAAAAGTATGTTATGATTATGAAAGGACTAATAACCTTGCACCTCATTTGGCAGCATGCAACAGATGCTTTCAGCTGTTGTTGTGTCCCCTTGCATAGTCTTAGTGATTATTACTAACGCTCTTGACAAGAATAGCTTTTATGAGCCCTTCGTTGAGTTTTTCAACTCAAAATAAGAACTGCTTTTCCAGACTGCAAGAAAAACACAATTTTATAAAAGAAAAAAAAAAAAATCTGAATCAGCAGCTATAAAATTATCTGCTTTGTGTCTCATCCCCAAATTTTGAACAGTTGTGTAACAGCCTGTAACCTTGCATTTCATTTCCATTTATAGATTTTACATAATTTTTCACTGACATTTTAACCTGCTTTAAAAAAGAAAAACCCCCAATAATAAGTGATAATAACAGATGTTCCTCTTCAGTTGTTTTTTTTAAAGATACATTGTAGAATTCTGCCATTTTCATGTCTTGGGACATGTGGAGGTGTGCTTCTAAGTGTGAAGACTATACTTTAATTTGAGATTTAAGAGTCTGAATAAAGGAAACAGAACAGTGATGATATGATTGGAGAGCTTCCTGTATCTCAATTGTTTAAGGAATATTCATTAAAAATTCATAAAAGAAAATTATCAATCACCAGCCTTAAATATAGACCAATGAGTAGCACTTGAGCAAAGCACAAAAATGTCTGCTGCTGACTCCTGCATCTATTGATAACCAAACCAAAGCCATAATAATCCCACAGACAAGTAATCGCAGAGCTGGTTTTGAGATATGATTTAAAGTGTTAAACAGGGGACTAAACCAAACTTTTGAGAGAAGACAAATAACTTCCTTAATTTTCCATTATACTTGAGAGGTGTATGTAATATAATATACTGTCTAATACATTATAAAATTGAAAAGTGCAAGCAAAAGCACATTATAGGGGTTTGTCTCAAAACTCTGAATTAATACAGCTCTAGAATAAATCAGCATGTACCAAGGTCATGCAATCTCTGCCATTGTCCTAACATCCTTCATAAAATGTTTTGCAAACATACACATTTTACATACTTCATATAGGTAAGACAGGCTTTAAAATATATGACTAAACTCCAAAAGATGGAAGGTGAGCAATAAAGACAAACACATATTGCATTATAGATGACAGACTCAGATAGACAGACGTGTTAAGCCAAGGAAAAGAAATTCAAATTCATCTCAGAAATATATCTCCATCACATCACCAGACAGAAAGAGGAGGGCTGCACATGATAATCTAAGAGGTTCCTTTCGATCTTGTCACCTACAATTTTATGGCCTTGTTCTTTCTTTATTGGATAAACATTACATATAAATACCAGAAAATGCAGAATTCTGGAAAGGATATAACCCCTCAGGTATCAGAGCATAAACAACCCTCTTAAGTAGTGCAGAAAGTAACTCTTCTCACCAGCAAGTTATTTTGTAAGCACCCAGATCTTGCTTCTCATAGGGAAACATCTGGTACCAAAAGGAGGATAATTCCGTTTTCCTCTAGTTAAAGCTCACATACCTAAGGGAAAAAACAAGCACTGAACACAGATGGCATCTCACATTTTCCTCTTGGGAAAGTGTGAAGTTGTGAGGATGACAGAATTAAGCCCACCTACCTGTGCTGCTTGCTTTGGCCAAAAAATGGCCAGGGTAATCCAACAGCAGAAATCCAAATGAAAGATAATAATCTTTTGTTCTGCCAGCAGTCAGTAGCCTTTCCCACTGATTGAGGACTCCCTTCTCCAGGTTGGCCATGAAGGACTGCAGAGAACTGGATGTGGGGAAAATCTTCCTGTTTAAGCATTTTAAAGCTTGTTTGCCTTTTTTTGAGATTCTGACCTTGATAACTTCTTCCTCAGCACAAGTACCAGCTCTATCCATTTTCTATGGCACTGCAGAAACAACAGTATTTGTCAGTTTTCACCAGATTAAAATATATATGTGTAGGAGAAAGAGATTTTGGGGTTTAAATTCAAATGAAATTAAAAAATCACTTACATTTCCAGCTGAATTCTTGAGCTCATTTCTTCTATCATTAAAAGAAGAAAATTATCACAAAAATGTATAACTTCAAGTGCTTCTTCCACTTCTTTTCCACATGACCTGAATATGACCCAAGCTTGCAAAGTGATGTTCATCACTCCAAGAGTTTATTCTTAATATAGGCTTCAATTCTATAAATTCACTAAAACAGAAAAAAACATTCATTTTTATCTATGACCACCTGACTCCCTCATATTATTTTTGCTAGTCTTATCCTAGTATAAGAGAAAAATATGATTTATCAATATTTAATGATTCTGCCCATTGAGCTATGAATCCTTATGTCTTTTCCATGTGTGCTTCTCTACAAAAACATGTATAAAACCATCTTTAAAAGACATACTTTCCATCTTAGGGTTGTGGGTTTACATTCTGCCTGGTAATTCTTTCTGAAATATATATCTATTTTTATGATCATTTATTCTATTAAAAAAAATTAGTCTAGGGCACAGACTGAAATTCAAAACTGGACGAGTTTCCATGAAGATTGCGACAAAAGCCCTACTGTCTTCAACTAAGCCTACATTTCAGCCATGTGTCAAAGTCCTTTGCAATGACTTCTCTGTCTGACAGAGGGGAACTGCTGAAATCACTGCATTTCAGTGGGACTACAGTGATCTATACACCCAGAAAATATTCATCCACTCTTATCTGATTTATCAGATTCCCTTACTCTAGAATTTCTTTCTCTCCTGAAAAAATTTCCCTACCTTGCCCACATGAGAAAAGAACTCCTTATGTGGAATGCTATACTTGTCCTTCAATATTTCTTTTTTAATCTGTTTCCATACAGCATATTTATCAGATTCGAGGCAGAAAAGGGTCACTTTAGGTCTTATTGCACTAGAAAAAGTTAGAGATATGTTCTCAAAACTGATTTCAGGGTAATTAGAAAAAGAAACAGAGAAAAACAAAGAAACATGATGACCAAAGTGCTAAGGAATAGAGACAGGATGCATACCAAATATTATGCCCACACAGCAAAACACTTCTGTTCACATCTGCACTGAAAAGCTGGAGTAAAAATAGGAACACTATTCCTATGCCTGTATGGCTGGCTGCCATGCAAGTATGCACAAATATATTTTACAAGTCCTAAACAGCTACAGCACAAGATCTTCCCAATGGTTTGTTGTAGAATATATGCAGCACTTACTTATACAGAAGAGTAATATTTTGGAAGTATGGCTAATGTAAAAATCAATGTCCCTTTATAATGGATGATTTTGTAGATGAGATTATCAGAACTGCCTATTAAAATATGGTGTGTAATAAAGAGATACTGCATAATCTCCAGACAGGAAGAAAGAAATACAGCATGAAGGCTGTCATTTGGTGGTTTGCTGACACTGCTGTCTTTTTCCAAAATTTTTCATCACATCATGCAGGCATTTTCAGAAATAAGGCCAATATTATTTTTAATTTCTCTGCTTTTTTTCTTCCCTTCTTTTTTTTTAATGGTAGCAGAAATTACTATACGAAGAGTAAAACTACCAGTCATATTAACTTAAACATATCACATAAAAATTAGCTGGCAGAAAGAGTAATAAAAATGAAGAGGAGATAAAGCAAGGGAAAATAAATGTCCAGGAGGTAAGGAGGAAGAGGGATGACTGAGAGGAGGATTCACAGTAAAATCCCACAAGTTATCCCAGTGTCTTTATGACCGCACCAGTGAATAGTGCTACATACAGAACCAGATTAGAATTATTTTTATAGGTCTAATGCATACTCCTGGTAATTTTCTGTGAAAGAAAGCAGATGTCTAAGTCAGAAGAGCTGTAGAATACACGGTTTTAGTGTGAATAATGTGAGATGCCAGGGGGTGGTAGTTACACTGTTGACTGGATTTTTACATAGCCTCTGTCTGCTCATAGAAAGCATTTCTAATCCTGCTGAAAGGACCACAGTGCTCCTACAAAAAGCGTTCTGGAGAATTCAACACAATGACAAAATTTAGTCCCAAATTATCCTGTAATTTCACATATCTGTTTTGTGCTCTCTCATGTATCAATTGCTTCCTGTGCTCTAGTGCATGCATCTCCTTGAGATGTGTGGAAGGTATACACCCGTCATTTTCCACAAGACTTCGAGGACTTCTGTGCTGGTTCTTCCACAGCAGAGGTGGCTGAGCAGCAGATATTTGCAGCTTACCAAGCTGAAAATGCTGCCTGCGAGAGAGGACATTTCCAGCTGCTTCCAACTATGGTAAATGTGCTGAAGGAGACAACTTACTGGAATTCAAAATGCCCCGTAAATGCAAGGAACATACTAATTCTCTTCTCTCTATTACCACACTGAGGACCCTAAAAGATAATGATTTAGCAATCAAGCCACCTGCCCCCAAGATAGCAGGCATATAATGCAACATAGTATTGTGTAGTATAAGGCTCCTAAATTTCCTTAATGAATCTTTTCTTTTCTTTCTTAATCCCCAAGAACTCGAAACATACTAAATTTAAAAAAAAAATAAGAGAGAGGGAACCGAAACTGATAATGTACTCGGGATGGAAAGAAGGCTGGGTAATATATTCATTCTAATTGTATTAACCTTCCCCCATAATGAGTGGGGGAAAGCCTACCATCTGTTTAAGTCATTAGTCAGTTCCATAATTAAAGGATTAAGATTAGCTCCAACAATTTCATTACTTTTCGTAGGAAACTGAACATCCAAATACTTAAAACTAGTCTATTGCCATTGAAAGGGGCTATCGATTAGTTTTCTCTATTATACTTTGGGAGTTTGCCATCACCTCAGATTTAGTCCAATTGATTTTACACCAGGAATATTTCCCAAAGTTGACTACCATGTCCAATATATTAGGAAAATATTTCTGTCGATTCAATATAAATAAAGGTATATTGTCAGCATAAAGTAATAGTTTAATCTCACATGTTCCTGATTTCACACATTATAGTTTATGATTAGCCCTAATTTGTACTTTCAACTCTTCAAGGGCAATGTTAAAGAAGTGAAAGGGGATGCCCTATTCTTTTTCACAGCTTTCAAGAATTAAGCAATTAGCCTCCTTTTGAGTTAGAGTGATTGTGGACTATAATAACGCAACAAAATCCAGGTGAGAAATGATAACATAAGCCAAATCTACATAAAAGCCCAAGTCAACCTAACCTTCTCAAACACCTTTTCCATATCAGGGCAGCTCTGTGGCAAGAATTTATCCGGGTATTGACAGATACTCATTAACTCAGTCAGTAATCTTGTATTATCAATGTCTGATCATTATTTATTAAATTAATCTAATTAGGATGGTAGATCTAATCTATTATTTTATTCGATCTTGTATCCAACATTTTGATGAGATATTTAGGTTGGCAGAACCTAAAATGTTGTTGCAGATGTTTGCATAGCTTAAACATAACTGAATAAGAGCCTCAAAAGAAGGGTCTCCTTCAAGATGCGGAGTTACTTACATGATCCAAAGGTCTAGGGGCTAAACCACCAAGTGTTCATCTCATAGGCAGCATGTAGACACAATCAGACCAATGTCAAAGAAAAGAGTGTGAGGAACCAAAAACTATAGTGAGAAGGATGACAGAGATGATCTAAGATGTGAAATGGGTTCAACTGGAAAGGAACCCACATAGATTAAACTTCAGCATGCAAAGAGCACCTTTATTAGAGGGAAAATGGCAGAATGTGAGGAAAAAAAAATAAATTGTATTGACCAGTGTCCGGAAAGGTCTATGAGGAACAATCATTCTTTACAGTACCTAAGTTTTCCCAAGACTGTCAAGCTACCAGTTTAAAATAAAGAAACTTGTTAAGTTGGGGGAATAATGCAATATTATATAGTGGAACTCAAAGCAATAGGATGCTGGTGTGATTAAGTGGGTTCACACTGATTAGGCAAGCTCATGAAGGATAAGTCCTTAAAAGACTATTTACATGGTATTTCTAATGCAGGCTCTGGTTCAGAGAGTCCTTAAACCACTGATTGTCAGGAGCTGGGACAAAATACCAGGGAAAATGATCATTAATACTTTTTTCAGGATGTAAACGGCTAACCTTGTTCATCTGGATTATATATATTTTTTATATTTGAACTGTCATTTTTAGCTAAAAAGACAATCATTTTTCTTCCTCTTCTGATTCCCCAAATTTGTTATTTTAGTCTCAATATCCCAAGCAGGTATCACATCATAAACACATTTGTTATTATTAACCTTTCAATTCAACTGACATTTTTATGCTGTGCAAGCCTACCTGTATCCAGTGTCCGTTCTGCTGGTGCAGACATGCAACATATGGTTGGTAGAAAAGTTCTATAGACTTACTAACTAGATTCTTCATCAGCTATAATGGGAGCTTAACCACCTATCTTACACCCAGAAACCATTTAAATGTAATCATATATGAACCACATTCAAATGCTATTATAGCATTCATCTGACTAAATGCGTTTATGTTCAAGCATAAGGCAGACGAGTATGGACCCCTTTTGTAGTCAGTGGAGAAAAATGATGGGCACTTGAAGAAGCCACCCATTTCTACTTAATATGCATGAATAAATCTGATGAAACAGATCACGTCCCGAAAACCCTACTTCCTCCCTTCCAGTATGGAGGGAACAGTGTGGCGAGCTCAGATAAAGATATCCATGCTGTGAAGATTAAACATTACGTCAGCTCAATGTTACCTTCAGTCATGTTTCCACTATTCAGAATGGGTAAAGAAGTTCAGACTCGTCCCCAGGTATAAGGTATATATTACACCTGTAAACTGACATGCACCCATACAAACATATGAACATGCACAAAATATACCAGTCCCTACGGCTTTGGATAATGTGTTTTCTACTTCACCAGGAAATGGAAACATAACTCAATGCAATTCTAACAGTTTACTATAAATTCCTAGTCTTTAAGCTAATGGTGAAATAATGCTGCTCTCATTAGTTTAATGATCGTATTGAACTTAATACAAGCTTTCCCCCTCTCTTTTTTTCCCCTCTTTCATTAACTCAGTCTAATAGTTGCAGACAATTTGCTTTCTCTATGAAGCTGTCAATCTTTTTCTTGTATGTAACATGTCAGTCTGTTATAGCACAGAAATAATGTGATGCATTTATCAGACTAAGATCTCTTTTCATTTAATGGCTCAAAAATTATTTTGTGCTATCTATGATAAAGTGTGTTAATGAAGCACATTATAAGAAGTGAACATTTAGATCGTTTACAGATTTTCTTTTTTTAACTGTGATACGTGCTTCCTTGACAGTGTTTGATTTAGAATAATCTAGCTGTCACTTGGAAAAAAGGAAAGGTAGGTAAAACCAATGCAGAGGAAAGTCCCTAAACTCAGACCAAGCTGGCTGTTCCCCTGAGGCACCCAGACAAAAGGCTTTTGCTTATGACAGTCTGCAGCAATACAGAGTAGCAGTAAAGTTTCCTTCTCATAATGATAGAGCCTTTTCTTAGGAGTATGAAAAAGAGAAGAAAATAGGCATTTTTATATGCTAGATTTTAGAAGCAAAACCAGCTATTGTATTGAACGGGGTGAGGGAAAGGAAGAAGCAATAACAGAGGCTGTGCCTGAGTGCTGCCACGTGAGACCCATTAGATGTCTAAGAACTCAGATGTATTTGGCTTGACTAGAAATTTGGAGACTCTTTATTCTAGGCACGTGAATTATTCAGCCTTTGTGTTGGAATCACCTATGTTCAGTAGCGTCACATCACCCAAGTTGACATCTACTTTCTATGAAAGGACAGCCTTGCATTCTCACCTACACTCTTGAGTTTGCATTTCAGGACAGTCCTACCCCTGACTGTCTCTTACACCTTTCTGTCTCTTGCTTATGTTTATCCCAGCTTCTTCAGGGTTCATACTGCTTTAATAACAGAAATTTGTCTTTGTCTGCAGCCCTGCCTCTGGTCACTTGCAGCAGAATTTCCAGAACAAGCTGAAGTTCTTTTCATTTTTTTTTACAAAAAAGATTTTATTGAAACCAGCAGCTGGTGAAAAAAAACACTGCTTAGGCTGCAGGGAAATTTAAGGGGTTGCTGTGCTTACCCTTTGTCCTTGATTACTGTCTTCTCAGAGGCTGCCATTCCCATCCAGATTTGTTTGTTTCTTCCCTATTTCCATGCAAGTTTATATTAAGACTATCCCATTTTAACTTTCACCATTGTTTTTTCCCACCTAATGTATGAGAAATGCTCTTCAGTGTCCATATCTCAAGCAACCATTCCCACGACACCTGATTAAGCACAGTGTACAGCTGTCAGTAATTTTATTATATTTTGGCCTTAAAAAATAAAGTACTTGTAATTTATTCCAAAATCTTTAGGGCTAAACCAGTGTATTAAGCAAGCTGAGAAACTAAAACCTTTCAATTCTGGAATGAAGTCAGTGGTAGTCAACTTTCTGAAACAAGAGGCACTCTTGATCCCTAAATACACACTAAGGGCCAAACCAACACTTCTCAAGGATGTAAGAATATGGAAAGGGAGATGTTAAATGGGGCAAATATCTCAAACTACAGCTACTCCATTACTTACATCAGGAAAAGGAGCATGGCAGGAGATTTCAGTGATCCTGAAATTTTCATGGGGCATTCAGGACAAAGAAGGAAGAAAAATAATCAAAAATTACTGTCTAGTACTGCTAAAAAGCTCTTCATAGAGATATCTCCCTCACCCCTCTTTGAAGTAGAGCAGCACTGGCTATAGCAAGGTCTCACAGCATTAAAATTTGTCCTTGCCATTCCCTCCAGATCCCAGCCATTCCATTCTCTCCCTTCTTTTGTAAAAATGTGAGCATTTTGGAGGGAAGTGATTTTTTGTTTTTCAGTGTCATTACTATGGAGACTGTAGTTTCCAGCAAGGACTGGAGGATTTAGTCCCATGCCTTAACTTTAAACATGTATCTCTCATTCCTGTCTCTCCTCCCTTTTCCCAGGCTTTGGGAGCAGCATGGGACTTGAGTGTCCATTAAATTATTGTTAGCCCTTGACATCCCAGAGGCCAGCAGACTGTTGCACCTTTGCTCTGGATTTGGTCTGCTACATGTGCACGCCTCTCCACCCACTGCAGGGGAGGACAGAGAGAGCTCAGTCAAATCCTGACCCCCTTTCTGCCTCCACTCCAAACCAGGGGAGTCCCAAAATTGGGATCCACCTCCCACAGCAGGACCTCTCTGAAAAACACCACCACTATAGGATAGAGCAGTGGAGACTCTCTTTTTCACCCCCATTCAACACCACAGTAAAATTCCTCTCAGCTTATTTCACATGTGCAGCCAGTGACTAGAAGACAAGCATCTGATTGAATCTGAGGTCATTTCAGGCACACAGCTGCGAATGAAACACACATCTCCTGCATGGTTCCTCCCACCGCACTCAAGACCAGAAAGAAACCACTTGTTCAGTCACCTAGTGCAATTCACACTACTCCAGGCACTGGCATTCAAAGGTGAAGAACACTAAATTGAGGGCTACAAACTTGAAAATATCACTTTTTTCCTTCTTGCATGCATCTCTGTTTTTCTTTTTCAACCTGCCTTGTACACTGTGATTCATCCACGTGATCCTCTTCCTGAAGCACATCACCTTTGGTCTTTCTCAAATGACTCTATATCTAATTTACCTTACCAAGTCAACATGTGTAAATGCCACTGTCTGTCACAGCTCATTGTCTCTCCTTCTCTCCAAAGAAGACAATGTAGTGCAATGAAAAAGGGCATACAGATGGACAATGTTGTGCTGCAGTCTATACATTTAACTTTCAGACTGAGATGGACAATAAATGCATGTCTACTCCTGGTTTGAGGAATCAGTAGAAGACTAGTGAAGAAGGCCAGTGTATCTCAAAAACTTTGACACTCACAGTGCCTGTTCCCAAAGCAGCTGAACTCTGACAAGCACTGTCAGAGTAACCGGCACCAAATTAAGAAATACGTTAGATATCTGTATTTTCAGGAGGCTTCGCTTAAGAACATAGATGCTGAGGCCATTCAGGGGGACTTGCTCCTGGATTCATGCTGATTTGTTCTACTACAAATTAATGTTACTTGGGTATTACTGAAAAGAAGGCTGAGAACAAATCAAAGAAACTGCTTTTCATCACAGTGCCAGAGCAATATAGCCTGGAGCATAGCAGACTTGAAAGTGCATGGTATGTTTAGTGAAATATTAAAACGAGACCCTATATGGTTTTAGCATTTTCTCTTCCTTTTATGTATGTGTAACTCTCTTGAAAGCTTGAGGAAGAATGTGTTTTCCCCAAAGAGGCACATATGCAAGTCTGCCAAACGTACAGATAATTTGTGACCCTTCTGGACAGAGCTACTCTCCTAGAACAAAGAGCACTGAGTGTACCAGTTCTGAAGGCTTTGCTTTAGAGCAGGACTATAGTCTTCCACATGCAAAGGTTTTCATGTTACAGCACATTAACTGAGCTGTTCATCACCACCATGAACGACAAGACAAATCAGCACAATACAGCGGCACTTCACTATCAATAAAGGGTTAGAGTGGCAAGTTCAACTTCTGGCAATGGGTGAAAGCAAAAGCTCCAAGGGAACATAAAAGAGAAACAACATGTACAACATGTTTTTTCTTAATCATGAAAGTGAATGCCCACTCCTTCTAAAACTGTCTTTTCTCAGAATTTCCAGTGAGGCTTAGCAGCCATGGAGTTGCATATTATTGCTTAAACCAAAGCAAAGCAAACCTCTGCTTTTCTTCTCAGAAACAGTTCTTATATTCTATCCTTTTTCTGGTTGAAATGGTGTTACAAACCCATGACCAGCACACAGTTCTGACCTCCTGTGACTATATTAAACTGACCATGCTCTCAGCCTGGTCAGCTTCACTCATGTGTTGCTAGAGAGTGAACTCTGCCCATGCGGTGAACTGAGAGGCTGAGATTTTATGCCTGTCAGTTAAAGGAAAATGGGTTTTTCAGCCCCCCATACTCCAAAGCAAAGGAGGAGGTTTTAAGTGCTGAAGCACTTAATGGTTGCCATTTGATGGAAAAAGGGCTAGGAGGTGTTCAGATGAATTTGAAATTGTTATCAAGCACTGAAACAATAAGATGTCTGAAGATATTGTTTGCAATTAATACTTCATGCTTGATCTGAAGACAACCTTGCACCACCTGTACAAAGGGCCTACCTGACATCCATGCTATGCTCAGCACAGTCCAACAGAAGAAGGTCTCATGTAAGGAACAGTTTGATTTGGGAAAGAGAATTCAGACTGTCAATCTGTGCAGTGAGAAGAGAAGGAACTTCAACAAAAGCTCTGCATGAGGAAGCCTAGAAAGCAAAGGAAGAGATTCACACAAGTTTTTCCAGTAACATTAGCCAATTGCTCATTGTGTTCACGTAGCGGATTGCAGTACTTTAGAGAGGACTTCATCTCTGCTGAGAAACTGCTGAAAGAGTCCTTAACAAGAGCTAGTTTGTAAGTCTTTTAGAAACTGCTAGCCCTTAGAAACTCAGGGTGGTTATACCCTGTGTCTGTCACACTCTTACCAATCACCTTGCGCTCTGCAGTGATTTTTTGGCCACTTCATGCTTCAAGCAACCTAATGATCTTAGCTGCAGGACAAGTTTCTTTAATACAAGTGCTAGAGGTCAGAGCTCGTGACAAGAAGGAGAGTCAATGTGAGGCTGGCAGGTCACTTGGCACATGTACTGGAGGCATGTGCAGCCTGAGCTGAAGGGAGGAAAAAAACTGCTAGAGGAGGCTCTGAAAGAAAATCAGAATTGTAATTCCTCTCCTTTTGTACGTACCAAGGGACACAGTTTTGTGAGTTGTCTTTCTCCAATCCAGCGGGATAGTTGCTTTGTGGGAAACCATATATTTACCAAGTGTTCTCAAAATTGCATCATTTAAGTCCTTTTTAGCTGCCAGTCCTGTATTTCCTCCCCACTGCCAATTCTCAGCTAGATTTTTAAACAGCTGTCTAAACTTCTAGTGCTTCAGGTTTCTCTGCTAGATGTGATCAAGTTCGTGTGTGTTATCTTTTGCTCATAGGGTCTAATCTGTCACTCTAGTCCAAATTATGGACAGTGGTTGTCCCCATGGCATTCCTCTAGGCTTCCAGATGTTGTCCAAAAGCCTCGCCAGAAAAGGGGTACCATAGACACAAAAAGACATAATCAAAGAGCACTTCACATACACAGACTATATCCCTTTGTCTAGATATTGCATAGCATCTCCTTAACCATCTGGTCTCTTTGTGTCCACTCTGCCAGAGGAACCACATTCATTTTAATTACCTTTTTTTAAAATGCTCTAAAATATTAGGCATTGATTGAATTCCACAGGACAATGAGTACAGCTAGGAGAACTATTTGCCGTTCATAACTTACCTCGTTTTGTTCCTCTTCATAAATTATCCACAAAGGCCTTTGATTTTTACTGATCTGCTCATTATTCAAGGCTCTTCAGCAAAAAAATTCATGCAAACATAATTCAGCCTATGGATTCTGTTTGTGGACTAGTCACTTCAGCTACCTCCTTACTACCTATTTTTTATATCCTGCAAGTGGTCAATTAAACAACATGACATTCCCCACACCTTGGCTGGATGTTTGGACCACACCATTGAGACTTTCTCACACAGAAATACCTTCAGCTTTGTCCAATACATCTCACTGAATCAGCTTCAGGCTTAAGGTATCAAGTGCAAGAAACTTATGGAAACCAGAGCAGTAGAAAGTGGGGGTAGCTGATGCTGCTCTCTTCAGGACTTGAGCATAACTCAGTTCCCTGCCTTACTTGTGTTCAGAGGCAAGAGGAATTTCCTGCAGCTTCCCACATGACTTATCCTATAATTTACAAGTCAATAACACAAATTATGGGTAGAGGAAGACCTGACTAAACAAAAGGTTTATAGCTTTGTGCCCTACTGCCCTGTTTCTTTGTAGTCTGCCTCACCTTGTTGAGAGATAGCTCAGATACATCTACATGAATGATGCAGATGTATCTGCATTTTATTCCAAACATAAGAAAAAGATAGGTGGGACGTTTTGCTGATCTACATCAGAACAGGCAGTGTACTTACCCAAGTGAAATGAAGGCACCAAGGACCGTTTTCTAGTGCACAGCAACAAGCTGGTTTCAGCAGATGCCCTCTGCAACATCCCCACCAGCCTTTCCTTAGGATTCCCTGGGCACTGCTCATTGGACTCTGGCAGCACTCAGTGAAGCCTCCTTAGTCCTCATGCTCCCGAGTGTCTTTGGTCCAAAAAGGGCTTCAAACCAAAACTAAAACCTCTGTCCCTCCTTAGAGTTACCGTTTCTAAGAGATTCAGAAGCAAGGCAACAGTTACACCTACCAGTTTCTGGGAAGGTTTTACTGCTTATTTTTTTTCAAATTAGACAAGTGGAAGAGGCAGACAAAAGGCTTTTGTACCTTTTTACAGAGCAGTGATAAAAGCCACTGAAATCATAATAGCTGGACGCTTCTTGTTTAAAATCCTCTTGCTTGGCTTTAGAAAAGAGAAAACAATTCTTTAGTGTCATTTTGATCAGCACTGCCACCATCTGCACAAGCCTTAGCTCATACAGAAGGGATTTGCAGACAAATTTCAACCAAGGCGGCACCAACAGTGTTTTCAGAGCTGACAGAATCAAAGAATAAGGAATTAAACAAAGTGATTCACTGAGAGCTGAATTGGCCAATCCACATTGCCAATCCATTGCTGCAAAGTCTTTCACAGAAAAGCCTGATAGGAAAAAAAAATAATAAAAGAAAACCACAAATGAGAAAAAAGATATAAATTCCCCAACACAATCAGATCTGCTCAACGTGAAAGAAAGAGACAGAGAAAACATATGTGTTTATCTGGTGTATTGTTGAGCTGTACCTCTTCTCCCAGACTCAATCGATACATTTTCTCCTTAAATTCCCCTGTCCACTGTACAGAAGTCAGCTATGTTTGTTTACCAGCAGATAACCATCTTAATTAGACTACTGTATTGAAGCCCTGTTCTCAGGAGCACAGAAATAGTTTTGTTTCCTCTGGCATTGTTTTCCTTGGAGGTGTCTCTTGCTAAACAGAATCTTTTCTTTGTTTAATGAAACAGAGTAATCTAAATGCCATCCTGTGATCTTTGTGCTTGTGTCACTCCCACTCAAGTGAAACTAGACAGGACCCAGTTAATTAGTACCAGCCATTAAAACCAAAGAAAAACCAGCATTAACGGCCAGTTATTTATTTCTAAGCATCTCCTTTCCATACCATCGAAAACAATTGGAATCAAGTAAAATGGTACCCGACTTTTTATGTTTTGAGCATGGAGCCTGTGCACGCTGCAGGCAAATTCTTGCAGAAGCCATAGTGACTTGAGAAGCAAGTCCCGAGTCATAAAGCAAGCTTTTCCAAGATCAGCATGCCCACTATGCAGGAACCCTCATAGCACAGACCCCTGTGCTGCTACTAGAGGGCTAATTCATTATGCCACAAGAGTTATTGCATCCTCATAGCTAGCCGAGGCCATTTCCCAACACCAACAATGCTTGTCAACCCATATTGAATTCAGTAAAGATCTGCCTGTAAGAGAAGACAAAATCTGTCCCCATACTGTCACATCCTAGTGAAGAACTATTGCTTCTCATACACACACTCCTTTTTTTCTGATGCTCAACACTGCATACCAATTATGTAACAAGTACCTATAGGGCACATGTGGGGGCACAGAAGCACTATACTTTGCTTACAGTTTAGAGTACGCCTTACACAAACTCCAGGTAAGGCAAGAAGGTGAGAAAGTACTTTTGAAACGATGGGCAACTTACCTTTCCTGGGACAAATTTTCATAGTTGTAGGGCCAGCACCTTTCTATTCTTTTTCCTTTCTTCTCAATAGGGTTATGAATAGAAGAGTTTTTCAGGAAAGAAAGCTAGGCCCTTGTCTCACCCCCTTATTGGACAAAGCTACCAAAAGTACAGTGTCACATTCCTCCTCCAATTAATTCCATCTGCATGTTAAAGCCAGAAGGAAGGTCCTTCTTCAGGAAAGAGCCTAAACATGATGTTTGGTCATTTTATTTATCCACCTCTTCAGCAATGAAGGGCAACAAGCAGCAGCGCCAGAGGAAGAACCATGCCAAGAGATCCACCAAAAGAAAAACACTTTTCACAAAGTCAATGACTGAGATAAGTGATCAAGGGGGAAGGGGAGTGAGACTGACAGTGTAAAGTATGGAACTATGACCAAGCTATGCCTTCTAAATCTGGACATTTCTCCGTGAAACAAGAAGTGACAGAAAGCTAGAATATTTCTGTTAAGAGCACTCCTTGATGGCTGCCTTTTTTTTTTTTCCTCAATATTGTGCTCTTGCCATCTGAGAAACTGTAGGCTTTCAGAGCAAGTTAAAAAGATTGGCAGAAATTCTTAGTCTGTCACTGGCTTTTCTTGAAAATTGACTCCAGCAAACTGCTAGCTTTTTTGCAGTCACAACCTAAAATAATGTGAAGCAGATTAAGGAAGACAACAGTTCTGCAAAGCCATAGACAAAAATCCAGGTTAAATAGCTATTCCAGCATATACTTTCCATCAATGTTCACCCCAGCAGACACAAATATTAAGAGGTGGGTAATACTTTTCCATACAGTTTCAGCATCAAGCAAAGCAGCTGATAATTCCAGAAAAATACAGGCTTCAAAGTAGACATGTTCCACGATATCTGCCCATCACTTCTAATCCAGGGCTTCCACTCCACTTCTCCTTAACCTTCTTGAACCACATCCAGCACTGGAGACAGGAACCCAGCCTCCCCTCAGCTAAGAACCCTCCTTCCCCACTTTGTGCTGACACCAATTTAAACATGGGCACTTTGCAGGACCACTGCCTATAGACATTGGAAAATGAAGCAAGGAGAGCAATTCAGTGAACTAAAATGTCACACTTGGATATTCATGTTGCAGCACCAGGTCATCGTAGGTTTATTTTGGACATGATCCAGCAGCCTTTTTATTGTATTGTAACTATTAAGGCTATTGTGTACTAAATAGCAGGAAGAAGAATAACTGCATCTTTGTTTAAGAAAGAAAAAGTTGAATTTCATTTTCTCAGAAGCCTTGAATCCTCACAATGAATGTCTGCCAATTCAAACACAACATTTACTCATCTGTAATTTAGTGCAAGCGGTTATGAACATAGAAATAGTTGGATATTCTTCAGCTGCTTCACACTCCAATTCGCTTTTTCATTAGTACTGATTCCAGGAAATTGTGTGGCTAGATTTTTCAGTACTGTATGCTGTGATATTATACAGTGACATGATCAACAAGCATCTCTTTCTAGGCCTGGAATATTGCACCCACCTCTGTCCTGCTTGCTTTCCATCCACGGCCCAACGCAAGCAATTAGAAAATGAGTAAGGCTATTTGTATCCTAGTCATGCCCATGGGCACAGATGAAGTATGGAATCTAATAACAGTTTAAATGAGATCATACATGACTCCCAATATCTTGGTCAGAAGCTGAAAAAAGTTAGCTTTGTTCTCAGGCATCACCAAAAAAATTTCAGTTCTACTTAAAAATGAATGCAGACAGTACATTTGCCTTGTTATCCTCCTACCCTTTCACATCTGCTAAAGAATCCCCGAGTTCTTCAAAGTTCTTTTTAATTGTGCCTAAGCTTTAAGATGGCGAAAGCCAAGGAAATTTTACAAATTTGAACAGGACTCTGCTTTAATCCCATAGTATTTGCAATCCTTCCTATTTTTTTTTTTTTTTTTCCTTTTAAAATGGAATGTCTATATTTCTCCCTCTTCCCTTTGCACATGTTAAAATGACCACACGTTAGTCTAGAAACTAGTGTTTGAGAAGACCTTAGAAAGCCCTAGAGATCATATAACACTCAAAGCTGTCCAGTTCTCTCTGGACCCATGTACAGGGAGAGCACTTACAGAGAATCTGAGCCAACTCCATCTCTCTGAGTGTCCCATAAGCTTGCTAATTCCCCATCCTCGCACCAACTTGTGTGGCATCAGTTACATAGCCCAGTAACCCAGGACATGACAGTGCAAAATGTGCAGACTTTTTAGACTTTCAATAGTTCTTTAGCTAGGAATAATAATTAATTTTGAATGACAATGCACATAGAGATCATGAGGATTTATTAAGTATAACCTACAGTAGTCTATTTATCAAAGTGACAGTCACTTACAAAGTTCCTGCGCTTACTGTACTTAATGAACACCTCACAAGTTCCTGCAGTATTATTTTTGCCTAATGGAAAGCCTCTCATGTGACTCTTAGGGAGGCAGAGGAACTTTCCTAAACACTAAAGAGATCTGTCTGAGCCTTTGGTAATCACAGCACATACTGATGTGTGATCAATGCTGCTCATGTATCATCATTTCCCGTTTGCTCTTCCCACAACACAGCACATACTTTAAAATTAACATTTTTGTGGCTATTTTGAAATACAATCTCATGACCTGCTCCAGAGCAATAGGGGAACACTGTCCCCCTGTACTTTTGACTGCTGTCGTCCTTTGAATAAGCATCAGAAACACAACCCTTGCTTTGTAAAGGCTGTAAGGATTATTTCTTTTTTTTTTTTTGCTAGGGGGAGACTTCTCATTTCCAGCCTTGTCTCTCTTGACATCCCTACAAACAAACAGTAAGTAAAATATTCCCTGGGGTCAAACAACTAGAAGCAAGAAACTGCTTGTCTTCCCTTAAGCTGTTACTGCATACCTGAAAGATGTGTCTCGTCTTCCCTTCATCATCATATCCAGTTTTCTTCTGAATAAGTGATTCTGTAACCAGTCGTTCTACCTCTTAGATCTTACATGAACCAGAGGACAACTCTTTCACACTCCCTAAGTCTTATTCTAGCCACCTCTCATTTTCATTATTAGCAAGATGACCACCACCCCAGTCAATAATCCTCCTACCTACAAGTCCTGGAGGGCAACCAAAATTTTCATGATGCTTTTTCTCACTTATTATCAATACGCAGATGCAGTTTCTTGAGAGAACATGCCAGCTTCAACAGTCCTCATTCAAAATCTCTAGCAATCCTCGAGTAAAGCCACACTGTCCCTGCCCCAGCAGGGGACAGTGAGCCTGGGAAAACATTGTCACTGACACAGGTCAGAGACAAACTCCATAGAGAAGTTCCCATTTCATCTGTACAAGTACATACATCCCTACTATACATTTCTAAGCACCTGGAGAAGCATGGTCATTACAGGGTTACTGGCACTGATGCTTAGCCTCAGGGGAAGACAGGCTCCTTTGTCCACCCCTGCCACCCCACAAGCTCAAGACAAACCCAAATCCTTCTACCACAGTCAAAATACCATTCTGCTGAGGAAGGGAAAAATAAGCCTCTTGAATTGGAAAACTTACGTACTTTTTCAAATTTTTAGCAAGTCACAATTGTTTTCATGCCTGTTTAATATGACAGCCTTGAGTGACACAGATTGCCTGAGAAAACTGCTATATGGCCCTGCTCACGTAGCTTAGTAATTGACACTTGCTGAAGATGTCTCGGCAGCTTCTCTCTGTTCAGTGCAGAGCATAGGCTATAACAAAGGTGTCCAAGTGAACAGCCTAATTACTACTCATATTTCTCTGGCATTCATACAAGCAGAACAGCTGCAACAGGGATGCTTTTCACAGACTACCCTATAGCCTCTGATCTAAACCAGGCAGATGTGATTTGACCGTCCCTCTGCTGCATCCCCAAGCACTTCTGCCTACACTACTGAAACAAAGAACACACCCTGCTACCATTAGTGCCTTTCTCTGAAGGGCATCTGCCTCCTAAGATATTATATTCTTTCAATACAGATTCTGTCGTTGTTGAGCTCGACATGTCATTGTTTAGACAGACTCAACACACACACAATTTCCCCAAAAGCCCAAATCTGTTGTGACACCAAGCCCTTTTACAACCTTTCTGATAACAAGTGCCCACATCTGATTGGCCCAAGCAAAGACCACCTGTCCACAATTAGATGCTTTTCTCTTTCTGTTGTAACTTTGATAAGCTTTCTCTGTTTGTGAACTGGTGGTTCTTTTCTCAGGACTTTCTGGCCTCCTCAAGGGTGCACAGATGTCCATTCAAGGTTGTTTATCAAACTCACATTCCAATCCCTCAGACAAGCCGAGGTTTTCCACAAGATTCTTTTATTTGGTGAGCCTAACTCAGGTTTGTGCTTAGCTTCAAGACAATTGAAGTGGTGTTCAGAAATTTGTCTGACCATCTTCCAAATGCTCTGCATGGTTAAAAACAAGGGAGGTAGGAGCTTTGCAGAGAAAGGTGTGGGCCACTCCAGTCACATAAAAGATGCCAGCTTGAATAAGCATATGCATGTCCTAAAAATATTTGTAGGTAGGTCAGATAGTCTTTAAATATGTATAGAAACATTATTAATGTCACTGACCTGTCTGATCACAAGTGCAGCTGCTGTTTTAAACCACCTTAGAATTGTTTCTTTTGAGAGCAAGTACCTGCTGCCCTTCAAAACCTTCCTTTATCTGCAGAGGGGGTGGGTAGAAATTATTTACTAGCAGATGTTCAGCTATATTTACTGGTTTTAATAAAAAAAGGAAACTTTAAAAATGACACTTGGTTTCCATTTAATGGCGCCCAAAGGTTTATCATTGGGAGAGGTTTGGCACCAGAACAAAGGGGAAGTTTGTATTGCTTCTGTTCAGCTGTACTTTGCCTCAGGTTAACTCTTGCTTCGTGTTCTGGTGCAGCTAATTTCCTGTTTTTCCATGAGCACAAAATACCTGCTTCCCTTGGGGATAAAAAAAAATAAAGACAAAAAGACAATAAAAAGGCTCCATATGTACAGAGATAGCAAAGGTTACTTGTAACTGCCATAATTTAAGGGCAAAAAGAATCCTCTTAACTCACTTGAAAAGTGAGAGCAGGAAGAGAAATGACTTGCTGAAAGGGAATTTTGGAGGACATTATTAGGGTCAAAAGATGGATTCGTGTGGTCTCCATGCAGCACTCTAATATCTTATATGCACTTTGGCTTAGACAGATATTGAAAAGGAACTGGAGTGGATATGAGTTCATCACCAATACATATTCTGTCATGACGTGTCTGTTAGATGTTTACTCAGTGCTCAGTAAAATGGTAACTTCTCTCCATATTAGGGTCCTAAAGGTACAGTGAAACACCTAGGAAATTATTTCCATAAATATCTGGGATGGGGAGGAGTTGCACACACGTCTATTCCCAAGTATACTACATCTGTGTTGGTAGAAATCACGCTACAAAGAAAGTTGGTTTCTCCATTCCTAGCATCAGGAGTCATTTGCTTCTGTGAAAAAGGAGTGAAAACACACTAGTTTGGTAATGGTGGCACTTTATATAGAGCAATTCACACAATAGATATTATTGGCTGGGAGTAACACTCATTCTTGAGGGCATAAATTAACCTGCATCACTGCAAATACATAAGTTCAGTGGCATTGCTGGTGGTGCAGACATACAGAAACAGCTAAACTGGATGCACATGTTCTCCTATAAAGAAGATAGCTCACGAGAGCAAAACTACATCACATGCACTATGCAACAAATTTCTGCTGGTAAAATAAATGTGCTTATACCCACACACATGTATATGGCCTGTGTCACAACAGAACAATTTTACCTCAAGTAAGCCCAGAAGGGTTAAGCAAAACAACCTTCGTGCATGGATAAGCTCTAAATAAGGAACACCTCTTCAGGAAGATGGCATGCTACTATATCGACATGCAATTAAGGAAGGTGGTAATCCTGCTCATCTAACTGCAATTAGGATAATGTCACTTTCTATTTCCACTTTGTAAAATACCTTGAGATCTACAGATGAAAGCTCTGTACCAGCGTGAAACATTTATACCTACATCAATGAAGCAGATGGCATGTGGTACACTTGTTTGTGTGTGAACTCTGTAGTCATCACTGTTATAATTAGTTAAGAGTCATCTCCTGCTCCACTGCAAACTCTGTTATTTGACACTATTTGGTAGGGGCTGGCATTTCCAGAGGAGCAAGTGTATCTTGGTGGCGTATATTTACACTGTTTCCATCACGGTTGTAGCTGTGTAATACATTTTAAGAATATTGTACATACATGGGTGAAACACAACAAAGGTGTACATCAACTAACGAAGACTAGAGGAGACTTTGAGAGGCCATCTTGTCCATTGCTCTGCACTGAGCAGAATCAAGTATTTGTGTTTCCCAACCAGTTAGTCTAACTGACTTTCAGTGACAGAAGCCCATGTCTTCCACAAGGTTATTTTGTACTAAATATGAGTTTTCCTAATATCCAATCTCCTTTTCCCTTGGTGAAATATCTGCCCATTATTTCTAGTCTTCCATCATAAAGATTTTTTTCAATCCAAGGCCCTTACTCTTTGCAGCTATCTTTGTATACTTGAAGATTATTGTATCAGGTACGTTTTATACTTTTTCATTTCATACAGAAATACACAATGCGCTATGTACTTCTCAGTTCCCTCCATCTTTCTGCTGTAAGTCCATGGCTGAATAAAAAGAACACTGGAAAAAAAAAAAATTAAAAAAATCAAGACCTATCTTTCAAAGTAATTGCTGTTCAGCAGACCAAGGCTGGGAAACAAGCATAAATGTGTTCTAATTATATCAAGCCCCTGAGTTGTGTTTTGAGTTTATTCACATGAGTGGGAATTACAGGGCTTCTGCCTTTGCCAACAGGAACAAAGCACCTTGAACCAGACACAGATATATCTAGCTAAATAAAAGTAAATATATTAGTGATGCTGACTCTGTGACAGTCCACAAATAATCACAAAAAGAAAACTTGAAGTAAATTTGAGTAATTCATGTAAACATTATCACATGCAAGGACAAGAAAGAGGGTCAGCTGCACTTCCCTCACAGCACAATGCATCCATGCAAATGCTCAGGACTACTTTTGCATCTTAGAGCACTTATACCCTGCAATTAATTTCTAAATTATGGAGATTTTATATGTTTAAGTAGTTCTTAGACAATAAGTCATTCACTTACAGGAATGTTACCTGTGTTTGTAATTCAAGGTCTCCAGCTGCAATTACTTTCCTCTTAGAAGAAAAACAGCAACCCATAAGACAAAAGAGAAGTGGCAGGACTTAACTATGTTCTGTGTTTTACTGGATAGTAATTCCTATGGAGGAAATTAATTCCTGGAATGAATCAGGCAATAAATCTGTTATGCCTGTATCCTGTCTCTGACTGGTACCAACAACAGGTGCTTCAACTCCTCACAGACAGTCACACAGCAATGTTCCCACAAGAGATGTTTCTTCCAAAACCAGGGCACTTAAGCTTGGTTAATGTCATGAAGCAAAAGGGCAAAGATCTTTAATACTTTATCTCAGCTAATGCAGCTACAGACATTGACCTGAGTGGAATCCTCTCCAGTCAAATTCAGTACCTCAGTAATAGTGTCCAGAAGCAGTGAGTTTCACAGGTTTAGAAGAAGCAGTGAAAAAAACCTCAAAATGTATTTTCATCTAAATTTTCACAATTTCCTCCTTCACTTTACCAAGTTATCTTCATTTCTGAAATAACAATAAAAAGCAAAAGAAAGGTCCAAATTATCCCTTTAAATATTTCCTTGCTTTATATACTTCTATTTTCATCATAATCTATTTGATAAAGTCATAACATTTCTACTTCTTTCCTAAAATATTTTACATCTTAAATCCAAACCCATGTAAAGACTGGAAAGTGGCTAATTTCCTTAAATTATTTAACTAAGCATCAAAAATACAGGAAGTTCTCTTATCTATGTTCTAGCCAAGCAGATATCAACTTAACCAAAATAATTCCTTGTTTAACTTATGTGTTAATTAAATATTTAGGAAACAGAATTTAATAAGGTCTATGAGTAGACAATTCCAGTACTTAACTGCTGGAAAGCTTGTCTCAATATTTAGCCTAAACTTCTGTTGCTGCAATTTAAACCCATTAAACCGATTGTCTTACACACCTTTGCCCTAAGTGTTTTGGCCACTAAGTGGTTTCAAATGACCATTAAAAGCACAATGAATAGTACAGATTGATTTCTGCCCACGCAGTTGCAGTGTCCATGAGCACAGCATCGGCAGTGATGCAGTGGCTGCAGAGTTGAATACGCACCATGACCTGACCTCTGTCCAAATGCAAGTCTGTGCACCATATCCATCTTCTAAGATGATCTCCTGAGATTCACACCCTCTGGACACTGTATCTGTGAGGGCCAGACCCAGGATCTTCAGTCTTGCTGGACTTAATCCTTGACCACATTGTGAAAACACATACGAAATTCATGCTGTGTCTCTGTCCTCCTCTGTGACTGAAGTACATTGTAGCTGCCTGGATTATTCTCGACATATACACTATATCTAATGCAAAAAGCAGAATCCTTGGTGAAAAAAATAATCCCATTTTAAGGCAAAATTAGTTCATTCAGGATGATGTCAAAAGAGGCTCATTTCTATTTAAGTTTTCCATCTCTTCAGCTCCTCTTTTTTTTTTTTTTCTTTTTTAAATTAATAGATCAAAGTGTCAAAAAAAGTTGTTTGGGCTTAGAAAATGATAGTATCTTCTTTCAAGAAACAACATGTTCCCTAGAGAATATAAAAAGAAAGTACTTTGACTTTCTCAGAACAATTTTTTTCAATAAAAAGGAATGACAAATAGTTAGAAAAAAACATAGAAGATCTTTTGTCACCACACATATTCGGACACAGCATTTGACAGAAAATGTGTCATAAGAAAGAAGTCTGACACGTTGTGGCTCAGGCTACCTGCTTGTGCTGAGCAGGAGTGACCCTTCAATTTCCAAGACATGTATCACCATATAGAAGATGAATAAACTATGAAGAAATAAAGGCACTTACCAGCTGCAGCCACTGTTGTGCTGGAGTTGCTTGGTTACTCTATGTAGACATCCTCGGGTCTAGATGCTATTTCCATGTTGATCTTTCAACCCTGGTATAGTCAACTGGCCTTACTCTCCATGCTTTAGGTTTGTCTATCTCCTGCAATGGAGTCTTTATTTCCCTAACAAGCTTTATACCATTGTCCAAAGGAAAGCAAGGACTGATGGTTACCCAAATGCAACAGTGTTCTAAAGTGTGCTGTATTATTATTTATATATGTACATACACTTATGGGTTATTGGTAAGATTATGGGAGAGATCAGTGCAGACCAGAACAGGAAAATTGTGAGACTAGTCTGTCCTCCTGGGGAATTTTGATAGTCTTTAGAAGAAACTAATTATATTACACTATATTATTGTTAATTTTTTAACATACTCCAAATAGAAGTGAGATACTGTCAAATGCCTGATAATGCCTTAACAATTACAAATCTCCTTAAATATTGATGTGAATTGAATGGATCATTTTATATTTTGGTTTAGCAATATTTTACCTTTTATTACTTTGAGAGTACTCAAATAAGGAAATGGGAGCAGGATGTACTATTACATGGGTAAACTGCCAGAGAGAGCAATAGGAGGAATAAATTGAAATCCAAATCTCATACACAAATTATTATTAACACTAATTTCCGCATATTACAAAGCGGCTTCTTTGCATGTATGACATCGCCTTTTGCACCCAAACATGACTTTAATTAAGATCTAACTTATTCATGACTATAATTCAGATCTAACTGCTAGTCTAGTCAAACGAGTGTAATTAGTCCCAGAGGGCATATCTAAGAGAACTAGGTTTTTCTTTTCATCTCTACATGTAGGCAAACACAATAGATGCTGTAACATCAGTCTGAGAACCTGGAAACATAAAGAGCTTTACAGAGCTGATAGGGAAATTCTAAACAAAAACATTGTTAGAAAGGATTTTCATAAAGACTCAATTTAATTTATTCTTGCAGACTACTTAATAGGAGTGAAACAATGGAGATTATTAACCAACATAAAGTTGATAAACAAGGAAATCATTATGAAAAGTTTATTAAGAAACAGAACCATACAAGTTTGTTTAGCCCATCTATATACTACATTAAAAGGGATTAATGAGATGGGTATTCATTTTTGTTCCCATCCTGCAGATGTTATAAATAAACCCATCTCCTGCATAAGCTGACACTGACATAACCAAGTCAGAAGAAAGTCCTACCAAATACTCTATATTTATCAAACATACATTATCCTCGTGTCCTGCCCAGCAGGCAAAATAATGAAGACAAATCAGTCCATGTGATTTGCTCTTCTAGTACATCATTCAAGCCCTACAGCTGCTTTGCTTTTCATCCAACTGTTTCTCCCCACCCACTTCACAGCACCTTTGTCCTCTATCCACCAAGGCCCTAACTTCATTCGCTCTCTCCTGCCAAACCCTGCCTCATCCTGTCCCTCTGTCCTAAAGGGAAGCTAATGGAAACTGGTTTTCCAGCAGGGACCACCTAATTTCCCAGCTACTTCATTTTCAAAACAGATTCTAAGGCAGATTGCAAGGAATTGCTGCTCAGGCTCAGCTTAAATATTAATGTGCTCTACCATGACACTGTGTTTTGTGAACCACCAGTTCCGAAGACCACTCTTTCATTGTTGTACCCATAAGCTGTCTCCTAGGTTGGTTCTTGTTTATGTCTGAACTGTAAGGTGAAGCATTAGCTTCCACAAACTGAACCCTGGGGCTGGTTCTCTTCTGACTTTCGGAGCTGACTGTTAACCTGTCAAGGGGCTTGGGGTCTCCTGTGCTTGAGAAGAGTCAAACTCAAGAAAGCTTCTGGTAGAAAAGACCATCATATGCCCATCCTAACTTGCACTCTGGTCCAGTCGGTGGACTGAGAGCTAAGGCATTGAATATTTTGCTGGTCTTACCAGAAATAAAGCAACTTCTCAGTGCAAACACTACCACATGCAGTCAGGCAACTTTGGTCTTCAGAGTGATGTAGCCCTGGGCATCACTACGTTGGTAACAGCAACTATTCTTTTTATATTCCGTGCAGAAGAAACTTCACATTACCCATGAATAAATCCACCAACGCAGTTCCCAAAGTTCAATGACAGAGAAGCACTGCTCTTTAGAAACATGCACATGTTCTTCATACTCATTTGAAGTAAATACGGCTTGGTACATGCCTGGTTTTGAGCATATGGTAACTGCCTTCCTTAACTAAGGCTTCCTCTTAGTATCTGTAAGTGCAACCTGTTTTAAAATTATTTCCAGAGAGAAGGGGGGGGGGGGGGGGGGGAGAAATTGTTGTGCAGTTGCACAAGGAAAAAGGAAAGTTGAACTCATAGTGTAAGGATGGCAGCTAATGCATGAGGCCAGAAGGCCATGTTCAACTGATGTGGTGCCTTTACGGGAGGCATTATTAAGTGGCTGTTATGTGAACTTGGATTGCTTTTGACAGAAGTTACAGAAGTTCTTTTAAAATTGTATTTCAGGATAAATACATACAAAATGGAGACTTTTTAGCCAATATTATGGAATGAACTCACTTAACCAGGTGATAAAAATCAGGGTTGGATTCTGCACTCAGCATGCTTTTGCTTGTCTTCTTTCATCATTTTCAGTAATTTTCACATTTGAATGCAAAAAGACAAACTTCCAAGAAAGTAATAATCTCTTTAATTGTTTGCCATTTGTCACAAGGTCTCTGTTAAGAATAAGCGTGACAGCTATTCAGTCAGTCGTGAACACAAGACAGTTATTTTGATCTCAATCCAAACCCAGGGAAGAGCATTCAAAGTTTAACAGCGACATGTAAGGCTTGCTCAATTTCCAGAGGCATTTCTGAATTTTTACATCCCACACAACCCTATCAAGAAAAGACAATGACACTTTAGGAGGAGGTAACTGGATTGTGCTTACTAAATTGCTTTTGTCTTGGTAAGGTTTTAAGGTGATGTACTGCCTCAAATATGTTTTTCTAAGAAATATACTGAACAAAGCCTATATGAGATTCTTCACAGGAATTGACTCTACACAGTGCTAAAGAAAAGCTACATCTGGAACAGGACTAAGAGGCTGAGGGATCAAAAATGTCATTTACATTGCCACTTTCAACAAGTTAGAGACAAAGTTGTACTCCACACATCCTTTACTGGGGGTTGTACAACGGCTATAATGCTTAGCAGACACTTGTGTACACAGTAATAGTAGTATACTGCTTGATATGCAAATTTGAATTGTCTTTGCATGGTGCATAATCAAAACCAACGGAGTGGAAAAAAAAAAATCGGGAATAAAAACCTATTACATTATCTATTTCATCCCCTTACCACTATAAGATTACACTCTATAATAATTTCATATCATTTATTCTAGTCTAGTTCAAAAATGCCTGGGGTGAAGAAGCTTCCCCTGGGATATTATTCACAGCTTGATAGATCTCAATATGAGGAAGCATTTCCTAATATACAACACTCGTGTTTTCCTTTGAAATTTCATCCCATTACTCCTGGATGCCCACCCTAAATCAATATTGCTTTTCCTTCTGTTATTTGTCACCTTCAAGTTTCAGCAATCTATTCCTCCTGCTCCCACTTAACAATGCCTTAATATGCAGCAGCTTTAATCACTTCTAGTAGCATAAATCGACACCTCTCAACACCTCCATTACTTGTGCCTTTCTCCCTAAATCCTTCATGACCCTTAGTCAAGTGCAGGGCAAGAAGGGGCTCTGGGGAGCCCCAGCTTCTCATTCCCTGCTGCAGCCCAGCCCTGCTTCCCAGCCACAGCCATCTCCAGCGGGGATCGGGGTTCTTCACCTTGTAAATGTATTCCCCTTCTTTGCATAATATGCAATGCAAGGGTATAAATACGTATGTAAATCCTTGAGTGCAAATTTATTTCAAAAATTTATGTATAGACCACATGGCGGTTCAGGCAGTTAAGGAACAGTGTAATTAGGAATTAAACCCTTTTTCTTCCGATGCATTTTGCTTAAAGGCTGGCAGGTGGCACTGCACCCTTAGGAATGAGCTATGAAAACTTGGCCACTGCAATTGCTATTTTTCATTTATTGAATGAAGGGGGGTTGTCCTTTTTTCTTTTCCCCTTCTTTCATATCACTTTTCTTCCTTTTCATATTTTTATTCTACTTCTTAATCTCACAGAATTTTTTCACATTCCTTCATTAATTTATGAAAAAAAAAGTTTCAGATCCTGACTCCACATATGCAGGTGTAATGGCGTTTTTGGTTTATTCCTAAAGATGCTCTCTCATCACGGACATTTTAAAAAAGTTACCCTGCATGGTCAGTAAGAGAGACACCAAAATGAATCAAGCTATTCAGCTATTTTGGACAAAAGCTGAAAGTAGAAGAAAATCTGAATTAACAGTCTTGCTAATGCAAAGGATATCAGCCAGCTAGCTCAGTCTGCCACGGAAATATGCATTGCTGATCTTTGATAAAGGAGTGAAAACTTATCTGGATTCTGCAGGAAGCCTAGATGAGAGTGAATACACTGTGGGAAAGGAGAAAGGCAATGTTCATGTCATTCATGTGTTGTCTCACCTCAGGCAGGGAGGGCAGTATCTGTTTCAGGTAATGTAGACAGTTTCTTAGGGAGGATGATGGAGCATCCCAGCAGCATCTCCAGAAACACTGAACGTTCTCGTGCACTGCAGGCTCCAAGGAACTTTTCTGTCTTCATTCGCAGGCCCCAGCCCTGGGTGGTGGGGTAAGGGAGAGTCTGTCAGACTGTCAGCTGAAAGACACTGTAGAGGTAAGTCTGTAGAGTCAAGGCACTCCATTTGTCCTCAGTCTGGCCCAGAGGGAAAACTAGAGGATGGATCAGCTTCTGACACTGCCGCCAACTTCCATGACTGCAGTGACATCCAAAAAGCTACCTACACAGGTTTAAGTCACCTCACTCCTCACTTTCCCCATCCTGCTCATAGTACAGGAAGTCAAGGACTGGACCAGTGAATTGAAAGAAAAGGGCAAAAGGAGATGGGGCAGCAATTTAGAGGCACAAAAGCTACATGGCTGGCTTTCTGGGGATGGAGAAAGCCAGTGGGGTCATGGCCAAACAGGAAGGTGCTAGAAACAAGAAAGGTACAAACAGAAGAAATGGCACATGACTACATGGCAAGAACAGAGGGGTGAGAGCAGCTGGAGAGGTGAGAACAGAATAGAAGGCCACAGCCCTGGGGAAGAAGCCACCCTCTTCTCCATTGGAAGCTGAGCCCATGGACAGACAAGTACACAACCGGCTTGAGACAGCAACATGGAAGAGATGGAGAAGGCAGAACAGGCTGGTTCCTCTACTGCAGGCAGTCACTTCCCACCTGTCATCTGTACAGCCATTTGCTGAGAGAGAGATTCATACGGGTGACTCTTGCCCCCAGCATCACTGGAGCAAAACGCCTTGTTTTTCAGGTGTGCTGCTGCCTCTGGCTTAGCCCTGACCATCCACCTTTCCAGACACAGCATTTTCCTCCCCACACTCAGGACAGGAGTGCAGCTTAGCTTCAGGAGCTGAAGGAATGCACATCAACCCTCAGTCACAGTCACAACCCTTCCAAAACTGTTGATATCCCACCAGCTCTGCAGACTTCTTCTCCCCTTACTCCAACAAAGCAAACCATTTTTGCACTGTTAGTCTGTGACAATATCCTTCCAGCCCTCTAGGGAGACCCCCGGCTCCCCACTCTGCCCCACAGCCCTCCCCAACTCTCCTCCCACTCCAGAACCCCACAGGGAGTACTACCTGCTGCACTGCTACCAGCCCACCACTGCCGAGCTGAGCTCTGCACACCCTGCCACAACATCTTCAGCCTCCTCTGGCTGCAAAAACTAGTAATTTATTTTTTTTTCTTTAGGATTACTAGCTCACTGCTGTTGCCGCTTGGTTATGGCTGTGAAAGACCCGTAGCTTTCAACTTCTCCATCTTTGCACAGTGATGCAGGCTCACATTTCAGTGCTTTACGTTATGAACCATTATCTTATTCCCTGGTTCTTCATTATGGTCCTGGTTCAAAAATCGATGGAGACTTCCATCTGGCTGCAGTGCCTCTGGATCAGACCCACAGGCCCAGCACAGCATCATCTGGCACATTACTGGGTGTTTTGAGTGATCTGTTATCCAAAAGGCAAGAAGAAAACAGCCAGTAACATTTGAGGGCAGGGTCAGAGTGTTATGGAAGAGATCAGCCAGGGGAATTTAAAAAGCACCATGATGTAGAAAGCAACAGCTCCCTGAAATGGTTCAGACATCCCTCACAAGGAGATTTAAATGTGAATAGCACGGCTAAAAATACATCCAGCTTGGCTGAACAAGCACATAGGTAACAGACCAGGTAAGAACAGAGGAAGAACTGTGGAAAGAAATTTAGAACTAAACACCAAGAAAAAAAGATTCCCAGACAGACCATTGTTTAGCTTCTGGAATACTCTCCAACAGAAATGAATGCCAAGGTATCAATTGGTATATTTAAATGTAGATGTGGCAAAGGACCAATAAATACTCTATTAGGAACAATTTAACAGTGACAAGGCTATGGATGCGCTTAAAAAGATTCTTTTCAGCACTAGACTTTGTGATTTTCAGGATATTAAATAGAAAAATGACAATCCTTACCTCCTATGAGATAAAAACCAAAGGAACTATGCCAAATTACTGTACCATACATGCAGATATCTGAATGCAAATTATGTTGTTATCCTTGTCTATACTCCCATAGAGCCACGGCATCTTTTAAACTCTTTCTTCTTCACATACAGTGAATGTAGCCATCCGTGACAAATTTGTGTTTTCTTTTCTGAGAAGTAATATACTGTATTCCTCAGTGGCAGAGAAGTGACTGGAGCTGTCATTTACAAAATTTAAATGTTTACACCCAGAGGGCAATTAAGTTAGTTTTATATGATAATGTTATAAATGAAATGCTAATAAGTGCTGTAAATGGCCATGTAATCACATCCCATCATTTGCCAGTTATTGGGGGGGAGCTGAAAGCCAGCTGTAGAGCTGAAGATGACGTACTACTTTAAATGAGCAAATGCAGGTACTGTGTAACACGCAGCCCGGAGAGTGGCATTTTATAGCTGGAATTCAATTTTCTAAGCAATGTCTGATTCCACCTTTTATAATCATGTCAATAGTAATAATAATTTGCTCTGACACAAGCATTTTCTTACAAGAATTACCAAGGTATTCATAGAGCCAGAAGTTGGGATTTCAAAGGAACTGACAGGAACACCTACGTCTGTAGCTGCACAGAGCTGAGGGGTGGCTTTGCCTGGGCTTCAAGGCTGTGGTACAATGCTGTGCTCTGGAAACTGTTCAGATGCTTTGTTGTGCAACGGTGTTCAAGTGAGAAGCCCTTAAACAGAACTTATTTGCCATAGCCCTGTGCCTAAATAGTTTCCAGACTGTCCTCCTTTCTACCACCTTGAGGGGCAACTTTAGTCAGCTCTTAATAGCTGTAGAGACTTATCTTCAGTAAAGGCTTAAACTCTTAAGTTTCAGGAGACTTCTGTAAATTTTTTCTGAATGTCAATAGATTAAACCTATTCAGGCTGTAAACTGCTTTGCACATGCAACCTTCTTAAATAAATCAGACTGTGGCCACAGAAGACCCACCTCATGCAAAAGAGTATGAACCACATATTGAAGTATAGGGGGCTACTGTTGACCCCATTACACACATGGGTAAACAAAAAACCAACCAACCAAACAAATCCCACATCTGACCTCTTCTCCAAATCAAGCCTTCTCTCAAAGAGCCTATCAGGGCCCTGAATCCCTTCTGCTAGCACGCCAGTTGCCAGGAAAGCTGATTATCAATTTACTGACTGAAGATCAGAATTTCACTTGGTCTGGGACACTTTCCTGGACGTTTGGGAGACACTGAGGAGGGAAATTGTTGGGTTAGTAAGACAAGAAAACTATAATCAAGACTCACCAAACAAACAATTAAATGGGTATATCTCACATATCTGTTGCAGCATGAGGTCTTAGGTAGAACAGAAGGGATCTTGTCTCAGCCCTAGGATTCACCTATGTGAAGACACTGTTTCCCAAAGCCCGCAGGGTTGTGCAAAGCAACTAGTACAGCAAGGAAGAAAAGCCTTCAACACTGGTGCAGGGTTGTGTGGTTCCACAACAGCTGCAGACACACATTTTTGCACCAAAAATGTAGATTCAGATGCCTCTGTGCCAACCTGGCTTTTTTACTAGTGCAGAAAAATAACTGTGTTTTCATCATTATGGGAACTGAGTAAGGCACTTTAAGGCTGTAATGCTTTCTTCTAGCCATGAAAAGCCATATCAGATATCAGAATGCATAAAATATGAAAATAATACCTCTAACATTAATTCTTTCAGCCTCTGAGCCCTTAAAGATCACATTTTCAAAATCCTCTTCACCAATAAAAAAAGACTGTGGTTTTCTAAACAAAGCCCGAGAATCTCACCTAATCATATAACACCAGAAAATGAGACACTTTTTTATAGCAATAATAATCAATGGACGTATAGTGACACAGAGCTGGCAGAACTACATAAGTAAAGACTAAAAGTGAACAGGGATCTCCATGTTCAAAGCTGCACCAGAAGACAGCAAGTGAAATCAGAATTACAATGCTATCCCAAGAACTACACCAATTGTATATGCTTACACTATTTCACAAATTCAAGGCCTTCAGATTATCAAGACAGTTTCGTATCTGAGAACCTAGGACAGGATAACAAAACTGGCAATAACATCATATTTCCAGGCTGAACTAAACTATAGTACTTTTGCCTGGGCTTTGCTAGTCAGACCCTGAATCTTCTACATTATCTTCATTTATGGGTATTGATCATGACCGCTGGCCAGAAGACCGCAAGAATCATGCATAGTAAACAAATATAACTACTGTACGGGAGAAAATTACTTGACATTGATGGTAATTAGCAGGCAATTTCCATGCTTATATTTGGTTTGAATGAAGAACATGAAACCTTTTTTTGTTCCTATTGTGACAGATGAAGCATGACAGTCAAAGCTAGTCAACTGCTTCACCTCTGACTTGGTATAAAAAGAGAAAAAAGTTCTACAATTCACTGTGAAAAAGATGTTAGATTTTATACAGCTCAGCAGCGTTAAGGAATAATGAAGCAAAGACTTTAAAAAATACAGAAACTACAGATCATGTTGGAGGAGTCCACCTGCCCACCAGCACCCAGTAAGTGAGAAATGAAGCCTCATCTGTTTATCAGTGGTGTAATCAAATCTGCCACACTTGGGAGTCTGAAGGAGTAAGAAAAGGATGAGCATCAACTCATCAAATTGTTTTAGTTGGAAGAGACCTTTAAGATCATGAAGCTCAGCTGTTAACCCAGAACTGTCAGATTACCACTAAACCATGTCTCTCAGCACCACATCTATATGTCTTTTAAATACCTCCAGGCATGGTGACACCACCTCTTCTATGGGCAGTCTGTTTCAGTGCTTGACAGCCCTTTCTGTGAAGAAAGCTTTCCTAACGTCCAGTCTAAACCTCCCTTGGCACAACTTGAGGTCATTCACTCTATCACTTGTTAATTGGGAGAACAGCCCAACCCCCACCTGGCTACAACCTCCTTTCAGGTAGTTGTAGAGAGCAAGAAGGTCTCCCCTGAGCCTCCTTTCTCCAAGCTGAACTATCCAAGTTCCTTCAGACACTCCTCCTAAGACTTCCTCTCTAGACCCTTCACCACCTTCATTGCTCTTCTTAGGACACTCTCCAGCACCTCAATGTTCTTCTTGTAATGAGGGGCCCAAAACTGAACACAGTATTCAAAGTGCAACTATGTATAGCAAGGTGGGGCATCAGGTAACACGTGACAAGACAAGAGGAAACGGCCTCAAGCTGTGCCAGGGGAGGTTTAGGCTGGCTGTTCAGAGAAATGTCTTCACTGGACGGGTCGTCAACCACTTGGAAGAGGCTGCCTAGGGAAGTGGTTGAATCACCACCCCTGGAAGTGTTTAAAAGTCACAGAGATAAGGTACTTCGGGACATGGTTTAGCAGTGGGCTTGGTAGAGTTAGTTTGATGGTTGGACTTGATGATCCAAAGGGTCTTTTCCAACCTAAACGATTCTACGATTCGATACATCTATGGCACCGGTACAGGCTCAAAGCAGCCTGGGACACATCCACACATACTGGTGACCCAAAGCAGCTTGGCAAAGCTGCTGGAAAGCAGCATGGCACAAAAGTCCCCAGGGTCCTGGTGAACAACAGGTTGAGCGGGAGCCGCCAAGGTGCCCTTGCCCAAAGGCAGCGCGTGGTACCCTGGGCTGCACTGGGCAAAACCTTGCCAGCAGCTGGGGGCGGGTGACCCTTCCCCTCTGCTCAGCGCTGGTGAGGCCATGCCTGCAGTGCTGTGCCCAGCTCTGGGCTCCCCAACACGAGGGAGACGTGGGCATACTGGGGAGAGCCTTCAGTGCCCCTTCCCCACCAGTGCCCCGCCCTGTGACCCTTGGTGACACAATGCCACGCTGCTGTGTTGACCCAGCGCTGCCCCGGCAACGGCTCTGGTGCCTCCCTGGACAGTGCTGTGCCAGCAGAGAGTGGTGCTGGGCAGAGCACAGCTCTTGTCCAGAAGCACTGTCTGGCACCCACTCTGAAGCCTCCCACGAGCCAACTGGACACGGTTTTGAGCCCCACTGGTGTGTGCTACAGGGCACTTGGCGACGCACCACCATGGGCCAGCTCAACTGCTGCCAACGTTCCAGGTGAGCTGCCCCCTTGGGGACACGCTGGCACAGCCAGACCCCGCAGCAGCGGCCTTGCTCATGCCTGGTCCCGTCTTCTCAGCAGCGTATGCCCTGACCCCACGCCCGACTCCCCATCCCCTGAGCTGCTCCTCCAACAACGGGTGAGGGTGACGCAGGGCCGCAGGACCAGGAAGAGGGAGCTCCTCCTCTTCAGAGATACTTTGGTGATCGCCAAGGCCAAGTAAGACTCGCAGGCCCCAGCTGCCTTTCTTCCCGAGCCCTGGCACCATGGCAGGGACACCCAGGGAGCAGCCCCAGGCACCGGCACCTTGGTGCTGGGAGCACCCATGGCCATGCCCATGGGAAGTGGACTTGGGAGGGGCCCCACAGGGCTCGGCCATCTCCAGGTCACTCCCTGACTTTTCTTTTCTCTGCAGACGTGGCGGTGCCCTGCGCCCAGAGCTCTCCCTGGCTCTGACTATGCTGCAGGTGGTGAGCAGCGGGA